>JAVVLW010000405.1:0-25000 GCA_034401795.1 Chaetoderma sp. LZ-2023a
CCGCCAATATCTAGCTAAGCTCCGCCCACGCTTTGCCTGTGTTGGTATCGATCTAACATGAACTGCATGAATCAAAATTTCCAGAAGACTGCATGTAAGCCGTTGAATATTTTGAAGGTGATTTGACTTCCGGCAACAGTGCCCAATCAAATTACTCTCAAATTATTCAACAGAGTTGATATTAGGTAGTAAATACATACAATGCGTACACGCGTCGGACTTTTAAAAGCTCATGAGGGAATTAGCTCCGTCATTCATTACGCATTTTGATTGTGACCTCATCCTAAATGCGACGTAATTCAATATGACATCATAAAGGCTTATTTTAGTGACGCATTGGATTCATTCATTAACTGCTTGACATCAATGTGATAAGAGCTAACGATAAACAATTGTATACTGATTATTTGCAGGTAGTGAAGGAATTTGGAGGCAGTTGCGCTAAACGGTTCCACGGCGCATGGTGGTATTACAAGTGTTACACGTCAAACCTAAATGGTAAATATTACCGTAGCAATGGTGTCATTCCTGAGAAACTACATGATGGTGTTACATGGAAACCATGGACCGGCTCAAACTATTCACTGAAGAAAGTCGAGATGAAAATTCGTCCAGCGAATGTGACTACCTGATGAAATATGGAACTTTGACAACGAAAGTGATGGCCATACCTGTGATCGTAAACTAGTTTATTGTTGATTACAAGAAAAGTGGTTTCAATATGTTTGAAAATAATTTGTCTGAAAGCTATTTCTATAACATTTCCATTAAATTGTTTACAATAAAACCAGCAGGAAGACATCTTTGCTTCTTCCAATTTTACATATGCTCAAATCTGTTCATGAAATCTCGTGACTCTGAGGTCAGCTGATCCATGGAGACAAAGGTTCTTAACAAATATAAATCCGGGGAGGATACAGCTCACTTACACACTACTGTATACCTACGCCGGGCTCATTGAATTTGGTCGCCCAAGATAGAGAGAAAAGTTTAACATATATAACTAAAATGATAATAAATACCTTAATAATATGGAAACTGAGGAGATATAGCATGTTTATTATCAAATCTAGCCATCTGTCATGTTTTTTCAATCATTTAGTCTACAGTTATGTAAACTCTCTGATTGTGGAATCATGTCATTTTATGGTAAAGCACCAAAACAAACGCCCAAAATGAATTCCTGTAGTATTCCTGTAGATATCAGATTGACAAAAGTAATTTATCGTATGACAACAGATCCCCTGTTGTTGTGGCCCGGTTTTAGAGCCCAGAATTCTAATTCTCGTAGAGATGTTGTCTCGTCATATCTATGCATCATATAGGCCATACATCCTAATGAATTGGTGTATTAATGTTTCAATATGTGATGGTAGCCCTACTATTATTAATGGGTAGTTTTGTTCATTTGTGGGCGTCTGTACGTGCGTGCGTGTTTATCTATCTGTACATCATGTTGTTGAACTAAGTGAAGAAGAGTGAAAATGTTCCTGCGCGATCGTTAGGCCTACGTGTGTGTGTGTATCGATATATGCGTGATTGTGTGCGTACGTGCGTGCACGCGTACGTACGTATATCTATCCGTGCACCATATTGTTGAGCTAAGTGAAGGAGAATGAAACCGCGCGTTCATGCGTGCGTGCGAGATAGGCTATCATTAAACTATTGTTTTATGTTGTTTTTAAACCTGCATTGTCTGATTCAGATCACTATTTCTAGAATAATTTTGCAATCGTGAATATACTGTTTACAAGAATGTGAATAAAGCCAATCTTTTTTTACTTGTACTGCATGATTCAGGCCCTAACTTCTGGAACAATCTTGATTCTAGATACGTTGTGTTGTACAGTACAGCTAATAAATAAGTTAACATGTTTCCAAAACAAAATACAGAAACATGTAACAGTGAGTTAGTAGTCTACACAGTGGCGGCGGAGCATGGAGGGGGAGGCTAGGGGGCTAAAGCCACCCCTAAAATAATTTGGGGTGGGGTGGGTGGGTAATAATGTCTTTAGCGCCGCCCCCCCCCCCTCCTTCAATCGGCCTAGTGTATATTTTAACCCCGAATTATCGCTCAAGATGCAAGAGATACTTCTAAGAGCATCTATTTTAACAAATTTTCGGGTGGGTGACCCCGCCCCACCCCACCCCACCCCACCCCCGCCCCACCCCCACCCCACGCAGTGTTGTGTGCACTATGCATATGTATTTCTATGGTGCTGTCATTGTCCACTGACCACGTATTGCTATTGCTCATACATCTTATATCAACAATATCTAGGAACACATAAGCAGATCACTGATGGCGGCAGTCTGTGATATCATTAACCAGACATTAACACCTTAACTGACCTTCTGAAATGATCTTGAAAAATGTCGATTTACACGTCCTGATTTGAAATTTTGGCATAGCAACCCAGTCATTCAGTGGAAGATTTCTAAAATATTCCTTTCATGCTCTGTAAATTGACATTTTCTAAGAGAAAAATTCTCATTTTCCTAAACAATTTTCACGAATTTTAACTCAGAATACAGGAGATGGCTTCTCAGAGCATCTAATTTTCAAAAATTTCGGGGGAATGACCCCCGGACTCCCCCTCCCATGTATTAGCGAGGGGGCACCCTCCCTGGCCCATCCCCTTCACGTCCCCCCAAATACGAAATCCTGCATCCGCCCCTGCCCCCCCCCCTTCCCCTGTTGCAGAGTCACTCCGCCGCCACTGAGTACACTTTTGTAAAACGATGTAAGAAATGTCCTGTTGAATATTTTCCACATAATTGGATTGAAGATATTGCTGCCGTCCAATTTTGTTCAAAATATTCAACAGTACGTTTTATTTTGTTTTGGAAAACAGAATCCAGCTATCAAGAGGAATCTTGCCATTGAGCACATTGACAAAGAATATCTAACATCTGAAGGGGTACAGATTTACACACGTGGTTCCGCAACCGCAGCAGTTTCTAATAGAGGGTTAGGTGTCTACATCCACTACCCAGACACTACACTGTGGAATCCCAGGCAACGAATCTGCTGATGTTTTGGCAAAGCTAGGAGAGAGAGAGAGAGAGAGAGAGAGAGGAGAGAGAGAGAGAGAGAGAGAGAGAGAGGGGGAGGGAGGGAGGGAGGGAGGGAGGGAGGGAGGGAGAGAGGGAGGGAGAGAGAGAGAGAGAGAGGAGAGAGAGAGAGAGAGAGAGAGAGAGAGAGCGTTTGAAGAAGCCACACCTATCACTAAAGCAGTCGTAACTAAATGAGAAAGATGACTAACATCTATTAGAAGGACAAGAATAGGTGATTCTTTTTCGCCTGAGAATGGGGGTGGGGGTGGGGGTGGGGTGGGGGCGGCACCCGCCTCAACACACATCTTTCATAAAAGGTTACGGCGTGTGCCCTCACTAAGTTGCAACTGCAGGGCCCCTAGAGGAAACCACCGAACACGTATTGCAACGCTGTCCACTTTATGCTCAGAAAAGGAACCTTCTGGCCACAATGCCACAGATCTGCACACCAACCTTTAGGGCTCCTATGCGGAACTGATCTCCACTACCAGCTTCACAAAAGAAAGACGTATCATTGTACAACATTGTCATCTAGAGATGGATATGGATGCCTAGCTAAGTGGATTCATCCTTTTAGCTGTCACTTATATTCAGTGGCACAAATCATCATCAATCAATCATAGCCTTAATTGAGTTCTCATAGAATAATAGAGAAGGTAAATTTGCCCTGTTTAATATTTTCCAACCTGAGATATATTTAGACTGTATGTCTAATCTTGAGTATATCCAGTTTCTAACTTCGCTTTTCCAGGAAACCACACGGACAAGCATCATGATCTCAATACTAATTAATATTTGTATGGAAAGTAATGGGGGTAGGCCTATCATAGTATTTAAATATGAAATCATGATACTTGTCCGTGAGGTTTCGTGGGACAGCGAACGATGGGAAGAGATTTTAAGCAGTCTTCTCCCACAGTGACAGTTCTTCAGGCCATTATAGACACATTGTTTAATAGGACATTTGAATCCGACACATACTTAACAAGGACAAATTTGTCCAATACCCTCGTCGTTAAAATAGTTTACAGTCCGGCCGCTGTAAAGTCAAAAGTGTCTATTTTGGAAACAATGTTGCTGTTGCGCTTTAGTTTTTTACCGTAAGATTGGCATGCGTCTTCGGGACCCTGCAGGCACACATCAAACCAAGTTCGGAAAACATCTCTCCATTAGAGTTATTGAAAAACGCTTTGAAAATGTCTGGTTTTAAAACAATGTTGCTGTAAGCTGTTGCGTTTTTGCTTTTGGCGACAAAATAGGCATACGTGTTCAAGGACACATAGGCAAGCTTCCACTCAAGTTTGGAGTAGATTGCACAAGTAGAACCAGAGTTATTGAAGTATGCATACAATTTCTACTTTGTAAACTGTTGCTAAAAGCTGCTGCTGTTGCCTTTTAGACCCCCAAAATAGGCAGATGTGCTTGGGAGGACAAGCTTCCTCCCAAGATTGGAGAAGATTGCATCAGTAGAGTCAGAGTTATTGAGGAAGGCGTAAAGATGTCTATTTAGAAAACTGTTGCTAAAAGTTAGTGTTGTTGTATCTTAGACTCCAAAATTGGCATATCTGCTCCGGACCCCACTGGCATGCTTCCCTCCAAATTTGAAAAAGACCCCTTCAATACAACCAGAGTTATGCAAAAATGTCTCAACAACAACAACAACAACAACAACAACAACAACAACAACAACAACAACAACAACAAGCACTCCTTGCTCGCATATACCATTGCGTCTGGCCGGTAACTAAATGACTGATGCTGAAATAATTTGTATGTATGGTTACTGTATTCTGCGGTTGTAGTAGTAGAAACATCCTACTGCTGCAATCAGTCCTTCTTCGCCTTTAATCACCGTGTCTTGTCCTCAGCCAAAAATTTTAGCTTCGTCAGGTCCATTCTTGATTCGAGTGCACCCAGTCATGCTTTCTTGAGGTCACCTCGTAGCATGCTTAACAGATTTATGCAATGATTTCCTCTCCTGGCTTTATATTTCCTGACTCTCAGTTGAGCGAACTCAAAGACGCTGTACTTGTGTGTCTTCTGGTATCCTTAGCACATGGCCAACCTTAGACCATCTTTGCTGGACGACTTTTACGGACAGTGGCGACGTATTGCACATCTTGTGTATTACACATCACTGCCAATTATGCTGTCTGCCCATCAGTGTCCAGTGATGGTGTGCAGATGTTTGCGTTGGCAGGCATCAAGTTTTCTAGAGCTGCCTTTGGCGCTGCCCAGCTGTTATATTTGTACAGCATCAATGACAGGCAGGTTGCATTGTATAAACGCAGTCTTTTGGTCAAGGGCATCTTTGATCTACGAATCCATATCTTCCAAAAAGATTAGAAAGCTGTGTCCCCCATGACGCAGCGTGCAACAATTCCGGCAGCACTACAAAGCAGCGAGCCCAGGACTTTACTTTCTTCCATGGTTCGCCGCCACGAAGAGGATCGTCATTTTCTTTACTTTCATGCTTTGGAGATAGGTATATTTGGGTGAACTCAGTTTTGGAGTTATTCATAGAGATTCTAAATTTTTAGTTTTCTTGCAGCTGTTGGGAGATGTTCGTCAATGGGTTGTTTTCCTCGTCTATGAAGTCCACGCCGTCTCTAGTGGCATACCCAGTAGGTGGGGTGGGGTTGCTCTTCTAGAATTTTCCTGTACAGATTTCAATGCAGCAGTAAGGTAACGGGTGAAAAGCACAGGGGATAGGCTATCTCCGTGTGGAGGGCGGAGAGATGTTTCAAACTCTACAGATTTCACTGACTTGACTCCTACTCTTAGCTTGGTGTCTGCAAGTAGTAGTCTCACTAGTCGTAGCTCATCTTCATTACAACTGGCCTGGCGTAGTACATCTAAGATCGATGTCATGGATGCGGCATAGAGTAACATTGGGTAGGATTTTCCGTATGCTGTTGAAGAGCACAATGGGCCGCAGATTGGCTCAGGCCCACGTGACTTCTTGGGCTTGGGTAGCACGATGAGGGTGCCTTGGCCTACAGTATCGATGGGAGGTGGTGCATTAAAGCTGAATTGGTTAGGTGCATGGTCGATTTTGAGATGTCACTTGCGTATTTGAATTGTTCATTGCTCATGCCATCAGGTCCGGATGCATGTTCATTTTCCATGTCTTTGAGTGCATTCTGCTGTTTCAATTTATGTTAGTAATGGCCCGAGGTCTCCTGAAAACTGATGCAATGGCGCACCATCGTGGTCAGTGAAATGTTCCTTGAACCATTCTCAAATTGCCTTGGTTTTGCTCTGGGCAGTCCCGATAAAGTGTCCTTCAGAGTTATGTACAGTGAATGGCGGTGTGTAGTCAGTAACCCTCAGGGCTCGGGATGCCTGAAACATTGTGTAACCGTCATTCATGGCGGTGATTTGCTAGCAAGATCTAAGCGTTCGCTGGTGTGAGGCAGAATGTTTTTGTGTTCTGTAGCACGGATCGACCGGATGGGTATGAACTGTTCCAGCTAGGCTGTGTACAAGACGACTGCTCCAGGTACGTTCCAAGCATGCCACCTGAGTAGGATAGTAGACGTGTATAAAGTCCTATGAGAGAGGTTTCGTTAAAATGGCTAAGTCCGTGAGAACGCGTAGCGTGCATGCGCACGCATTAGAGCTTCCCTGACAACACATGTCAGTATTGGGAGAGAGTATATGTTTATAGTGTACCGAGTTGGTACTGGTGATTTCTTCAAATCACACTATTCTCGTCGTTCTTGATACCAATCAGGACCGAAATGAAACGAGGATGAACTTTTTACCTTTTTAAAATCGGAGAAGAAATGGCCGAGTTATCGTTAAAAGGCTCACTTAAATTATTTTCAGAATATTGCTTTGACGTCGTAATCGCGTGCATGTATTAAATGAATGGGGAATGTGCTGTTCACGTGATCGCCACGTCGCCATTCCTAGCTGCACGCTGATTGGCTACTGCTCGCCCTCTGATTGGCTGGAGCGTCCTGCCTCTGACGTCACGAGTAGTATAAAAGGAGCCAGAAGTCGAGAATCGAGAGAACTTCGACGTGTGTAGCACGGACCGACCTGACGGGTACTGACCGTCCCAGCAAAGTTGGGTACAGAACGGCCACTCCGGATTCGCTCCAAGCACGCCCCCCTGGGTAGGATAGTATGTGTATATAAGCCCTATGAGAGAGGTTTTTGTTAAAATTGTCCGATAAAAGGCGTGGTGCACATGTGCGTGCGTCAGAGCTTCCCTGACGACACGTCTCGGAATTGGAAGCGAGTGCATGCCTATAGTGTATCGAGTGGGTACTCGTGTAAAAACCTTTAATTATTCCGTTCTCGTTGTCTTTGGTAATGATCAGGACCAGAATAAAACGAGCTTTCTAGAACTGTTAACCACTTTAAAATCGGCCTAGAAATTGCTGAGTTATCTGCGAAAATCTTCTTAAATTATCTTCAAAATATTGCTTTTGACGTCGTAATCGCGTGTATGCATAAATAGATCTAGAATGTTCTAGAACGTGGTAAATACGTCACTGATCTAGCTGCACGCTGATTGGCTATTGCTCGGCCGCTGATTGGCTGAGGCATCTGCCTCTGACGTCACGAGTAGTATAAAAGGGGTGAAAAATCGCAAATCAAGAGCATCGTCGGCGTGGAGACCGAGCCGTCTGGAGGACTGGCTGGAAGTGCGGGACTAGACAAGTGGACCGGAACAACGACGGAAGATACAGAACATCATTGCGGTTTCAAACGGCTTTCAGCTCACCCACACCAGAAAGAAGTTCTCTGACTTTCCGCATTACAGAATTTTGGATGCTCCCAGACAGCAATCCGGGAGCAAAATAATTAGTTATGATTCCTGCTTCCGAACTTTTCTAAAGGGAACACCTCTGCGGAAAGGGTCTTTCGGGGCCCGGGATGTAATCCTATGGAATGTAGAGCTATAGTGATCCTTGGTGGATGACTCACCGGATCTGCCAACCACGCTGAAAAGTGGACTTCAATTTCCGCACTGCATGTCATGTGTGTTTTAATTAACTTCTTGACCACAGTCAGGTGGAACTTTGCTAGGTGCGCCGCAAGAGCTATGCGATGCATCCCGCACTGTGTGCCAGTTATGTAACTGCTTAACATTATCAAGCTTCTAACGGGCAGACTTCAACTTTACTACTTCCGTCGCCGGACGGATAACTTTCTCACTTCCGTATAAATTGTATACTAGTTACCAAGACTATCTAATAGACATTTCTTCACTGCTTTGTTTCACTGTCCTGAGTGTGTACCGTATCTACCCTGTCTGGAGGAGTCAGCTTGCGGAGACCAGTCTGCGGAAACCAGCTGCGGAAATCGCCTGCGGAAATCTCCCCAGCTTCAGAGAACGTGTCGACTCTCGCTATGAATATGCTAGCACCTCAATTTCAGTAACTTAGTAGCCTGTTCCGTACCGATGACTATTAGGTACTCAAGTAGCAATACTATTGTACATTTAATTATCATTTCCGTATTTGGTACTGATGACTAATAGGTACCTTTCCGGTCTTAGGACTGCAATTTATAATTTCTTTATTACTGTGCATATCATCCTTGTTTACTGTAGGTGCTTTCAACTAGCCACACCGTTTACATTCATCATCTGTGATAGTTATTGAAACCATTAATTACAGTCTACTGATTACATTGGTTAGTTGTATATGGCAGGTAGCCATCCAGTTAATATGTTTTGTTTAATTGTAGAAAACCTTGGACCGCAGTACGCTAGGAAATACTAAACAGCGATCCGCATCACTTTATTCCCGCCATCATCAATTTTACACTGAGGTCGCTGACCTAGCTCTAATTGCTTGAGCCTGGCATATTACTGACTAACCTTACTATTCAGCTCGATAGGATAGGTTAAAGTGGTAAGGGACAATTTCTTCACTTAGAGACATATAGTGTACACCTATTTTCCGGTTGTTGCGGTAATGTAGCCCCACACTCCGGCAAGGTTGTGTAAAATTGGCCAATTACCTATAGGGCCTCATATATATATATATTAAGTTATTGTCTCTTTCCATGATCCACCAGCCGTATGGCTTATTAATTGTTTGGACTCCCCATCAGCACGTTGATTGGATCCGACCATGGGAAACTATTGGAGGTTTCCGACTGGTGATGGTTAAAGTGCTGATTCACATACATCTCCCCAGTATCTTTGGATACCTGTTAGCTAGATAACCCTGCCAATGAAGGAAGCACTGCGAAAACATATAGTTAAAATGTGAGTTAGTTAGTTTATTTGTCAGCCCACAGTGCATATCTGGGCATATTGGAATTTAATCCTAACGACAGGTCAACTGTTAGATCCGTAGGACTTGGTGATGGTGCATCTCCATCCAACTCGTTTCAGCATCTGGATGAAATCTTGGAATACGACACGCCCTCACGGGAAGGACGCTCGCAATGGATATTCCCCTCTCCATCCCCACCATAACGACATGTTAGTAATCAAACTTGCTTGTGTGAAACATAGCCATTGACCAGGTGATGTTTTATGTGGTTGCGGAGCAAGGTAGCCGGATTTTCATCGAATTCGGATGCCTTGTGTCGTAACATGTACGCATGCTGTCCTTGGAGGTAGATGCTATTCCAAAGTGACCTACGGGAAGCTGAGCATCTGCGCCTATTGGACAACTGTATCTAAAGATAGGTAGGAATCCCTGCCACTTGAGGCCAAAGCTAGTTTTCATTTCTAACAACTAATTGGTAGGTTAGACTGTAGCAGAAGGCCCGCATAAATAAAGTGGCATCTACCACTACACTCATACCAGCATGCAACACCTTAACATCAGCTTCACTAGGATTTTCAGCACCTAGCATTTTCTGTTGAACAAAAGAGTGGCCCTTTTTGCCAGCTCTTTTCCTCCACTTCAGCATCGAAGGCATTTTCGTGTGATGGAGGCCTGCGCGAGGCACTTTCCTCTTGCAACAACAATATTTTCTTTGTGTGTGTTAGGGGTATATTAGCTTATATTAAGCTACTTAGTGACTTCGTTGTGGATGCTTCTCTTGTGGGGATACCCCTGCAGATTCAAGAACCTGTGTGGTACCTCCGGCGACACCACGTGGAAAGAACACCAGTTAGCTCTATATTGTGTATTATAGTGTGCTCATTTACGGTCAAATGATCATCTTGTTTGCATAGTATATATCAGTGTTCCACTGGCTCTAGAAGCTGGTCTTTGTGTTTCTCGGAGAGACACCATACAGGATCCGCAACCCTGAGATCTGCAGCTAACCAGTCATCCCAGTCATCGTACACTTGCAGTGCAATGGGTGGAAATCTACTAGCGGACGAGTACGTACCCCCGCGAGCTACAGCGTGGAAGCCAACACAGTCAACAAGACTGCTGGACCAGCGCAGTGCAAGACGCAGGAGAACTGCTAACTGACGGTGGTACCTACACCACATCAGTGCCATTCGGAATTGAGATCTCCTGCACCAGTGAGCAGTCTTGGACATCCGCGATAGCAATTTTGGAAGCTCCAGGATGGCCATCTGGGTGGAGGTCGGGGGGGGGGGGGTGGGAAGGGGGTGGTGGAAATAAATTAATATAAGAACTCCCGTTTTTGGAACTTTCACAGAGGAATTTCCTGTGGATGGGCATTGCTGGCCCGATGTAATTCTACAGGATGTAGAGCTGAGGTGATTATTGGTGGATAACTCGCCTGATCTCCCAGACCATGCCGAAAAGTGGTATCAAACTTCCGCGCAGCATGTCACGTGTGTTAATTAATTTTTAGACCACAGTCTGGTGGGACTCTGTTCGATGCGTCACAAGAGTTATGCGACGTATCCCGCACCGTGTACCCAGTTTAATGTACATGCCTATTTAATTACAACTATAGCCCTACATGATAATGGGCAACTTTCAAACTGCCGTAGCCAGACGAAAACTTTATAACAAACTGTGTAAATTATGTATCAGTTACTCGGATTGTCTAGTTGACATCTTTCTCTAACTGTTCTTCTTCACCATCTTGAGAGTGAGCCGCATCAACAGTCTGCTTGCGGAAATCTTCCCTGCATTCGGGATCATGCCATCTCATGCTACTCAACTGTAGCGCATCAATTTCCGTGATTTATGAACTCTTACTGTACCGATGACAAATAGGTACTCAAGTAGCTATACTATTGTAGTATTATCTTATTCATTATTTCCGCAAAAGGTACTGATGACTAATACGTGCCTTCCGTGTCTTAAGACCGCATTTTTATATTTTCTGTTTCATACTGTACATATTACCTTAATTTTCGTATGCTTACAACTAACAAGCACTGTAAGGTCCTATGACCTGATATACTGTGAGCACTGTACTAGTTGCTTATGTATATGGTAAGTAGCCATCCTAGTTATTCTGTTTTGTTTATATATAAAAACTCTAGACGCAGTACGCTAGGTAATACTATACAGCAACATTATATCCACACCACTATATTCTCCCAGCATCAATTTTACACTGAGGTCACTGTTCATGCTCATATTGCTCGAACCTGACATGAGGCCGACTAAACCTGGCTATTCTCGCTCGATATGATAGGTTTACGGTAGTTAGGGACAATCTCTCCACAAGCGACACATTGTGTACACCTCTTTTCCGGCTGTAATGGATATGTAACACCACGCACCAGTAATATTGTGTAAAATTGGCCAATTACCTTAGGGACTCTTAATAATATCGAGTGATTTTCTCTTTCTACGCTCCTTCAGCCTCATGGCTTAATAATTGTCTCGACTCTTAATCGACACGTTGGCAGGATCATACTCTGGTTTCTGAGCGGTGATAACTAAAGTGTTGATTTACATACACCACTTCCCCCTCCCCCGTATCTTCGGATACCAGTTAGTTTAGATTCCCCCGCCAATGAAGGAAGCACTGCGAAAGAAATTATATTATGTAACACTGGCCTGCAGTGCATCTCTGGGCACTCTGGAACATAACCCTAATGACAGGTGAAATGTTAATTCGGTGACACACGAGTGACGGACGAGACGTAGATCTACATCCAACACGTTGTAGTGACTGGGTGAGGTCTTATAACCCACCACGCCTTCACGGGAAGGTCACTAGCGATGGATATCTGTCCCTACCCCCACCATAAATGATATTGCACTTTCTAAATCGCTTATGTGAACTGTAACTTGGCCTGGTGATGTTATATGTGGTTATGGTGCAATGGTGACTAGATCGTCATATGATTCAGAAGCTATTGCTCAGTGACATGCACGCACGCTGTCTTTCTGAGGAAGATGCTATGCGGGGTGACTTTTGGGAACCTGGGCATCTTCGCCAGTTAGATGTATGTGTCTAAAGATAGGTAAGAATCCCTGCCACGTGTGGCCAAAGCTTGGAAACGTATCTAACAACTAAAGGGTAGGTTAGAATGTAGTGGATGGTCTGCATAAATAAAACGGCAACTACTAATACAGTATCTTTGGACCTACATAAGACGGTGACCTATGTATTCTTCAGAAATCATCCGACCCGTTTTCACGTAAACCAGTGTGCATCACATTAATTATGACTTCACTAGGCTTGACCAGCACTTCGCTTTTTGTTTGAACAAAAGAGTGGCCCTTTTTGCCAGCTCTTTTCCTCCGCTTCCACGTTGAAGGCATTTTCCTGTGACTGAGGCCCGTGCGAGGCACTTTCCTCTCACAACAATAATATTTTGTGTGTGTTGCGGTTATAATTGGTTTATATTAAACTATTCAAGTGGCCTCATTGCGATGCTCTCTTGCGGGGATACCTCTGCGGATTTACCAGTCTGTGTGGTACCTTCGGCGAGACCACGTAGAAAGGGCACAAAGTGGCTCTATACTGTATTATTTTGCTCATTTACTATCAGACGAGTAGCATCGTTTGCATAGTTGTTATTATTTTTTAATTATATCATCATGTCCAGACTTTTAAATTAGTTAATGGACCGACATACCAGTGACATGAACAGTTGGGACGAGGCCATGAGGTTCAATCTCAGCGGCGATGGTTGCACGGCCCCACTGGAATGTGATCATTCCACTGGCTCTAGAGGCTGATCTATGTACCTTCCGGAGAGTCGTGATATGGGATCCGTAACCCCAAGAACCATAGTTAACCAGTCCTCCCATGCATCCGGTACATGCGGGGCAATGGAGTGGAGCAACATGACAGACCAGCGCATACCCCGCTATCTACAAGTGGCGCCTGATGTGGGGCTTGAACGAGAAGCGAACCCACACCAACTCTCAATGCACACGAGTTTCAGTCTCCTTCATCAGATAGTCAGCTCTCACTAGATTTGGAAGTAGCATCATATGACGGGTGAACCGCATGCATGCTCACCGACTATGCTAATAATTTCCCCTGTGTGGAACAACCAGCACCGCCTTTACACACGTTTTCGACGATTAGCGAGGGGACATTCCGTGATGCCTCACAGGCGGGAACTCAATATATAACCTTGTCGGACATCCGCGATAGGCACCCATCATCTGCATTGGATCACAGTCGACCTCGACACAGACCCCTATGGGGGCATAACTATCCTTCACAACCATTATATTCACCAACGTCATCACAGGGTGACCATTGGCCGGAACCTCATGTACCATATCCCGCATATCCGCCGATATGTACGTCATCAACATATTATCCATCGGTACCACAATATGAGCTGGGAGATGTGGCACCTCCCTTCCAACAATACACCAGAAGAGCATCACACAGCACACACCATCCCCGTCAGTCACCTGCACCGCCTCCGTATGAGGAACACTCATCACAACATCCAGTAGAGCGGTTGCGTCGTCTACATAGTACATCTCCACCAGTCTAGAGACCAACACCCATCTATGGACCCGCAACAGGGCGGTATCCCACAGACCCAACATATTATGCACAGCACTACCGACGGGAATCGCCCTCACGGACGCGACATCATCAGGGACATCGAGGGGAAATACCACCAACACCACCAACACCAACACGCAGACCAGCATCTGCATTTACATCAGTCTCCCCAACACCACCATCTGGATTCGTGCCCATCACTTCTTATCGTGGACATGGCCAGATCATTCTCGCTCCTGAATTTAGCAGGGAGAATGATTGGGCTAATTATAAAGACCAGTTTGAGATCATAAGTCGTACAAATCGGTGGATGGATCGTCGAATGGCAATGCTGTCCGGGAAAGCACTTCAGGTCCTGGCAGATTTGGGCACAGATTACACACCTATGTACACGGAGTTGGAAAGCAGGTTGTCGGAGAGATTCTGGGACACCACCCTCGGGGAGATGAGTCATCTGCAACTCAAGAACTTGCATCGATGATCCGACGAAACACTTCCGGAGTTGGCTAGTCATATCCGATGACTAGTTACCCACGCCTACCCCAGCATGAATCACGAAGGCATCACACATTTACATCTAGATATCTTCATTGATGCGTTGAGCGGTGAGCCCGCCCTTAAAGAAAAGTTATTTCTTATGGAACACGGTAGTTTCCAACAACTAACAGACAACCATGGTTCGAATTGAGAATTTCTTGGAGCAGGAGAAAAATAATCGTTGTCAATTACACCCAATCAATGAAGTAAGCGATGCCAACCTCGTAACCACCACCGGCAACCCAACTGCATCAGCACCTACATCAGCATCAGACCCGCAAACACAATCCGAACACGCCACCAGTCAAAATCACGCATCTAGAGGAGGGCGTGGCCAATCCCATCGTGGAGGACACAACAACACCGCAGGATGTGGGAACCAGCACAATAATAACAATCGTCAGAACATGCGTGATAGGTTAGAAGAGATAATGAAACAGATCTCTGCACTCACCAACTTAGTCACCACACTCAGCACCATGGTCGCGACAGTCAACATCATGTCCAGCGCCAAGTACGATAACATCCACACAGCCACCGAACACATGTTTCGGATATGGTCAGCCGGGCCACTGGAGGGAGCGATGTCCCAACCACCCTCCGTCTACAACTCCTACAGCTGACTGACGTACACTGCAGCCTGAGACCCCGTTAAACCAGAACGGGCACCGATTACAGTCACTTCAGTGCCCACTCTTACAACCCAGCTCAACTGCGGCCTCCGGACAACAACGTCAGGTGGCCTACACAACAACTCATCTTTCCATGACAGTATGCAATAACACACACCCAGTTTCATATATGTCAGTACCAAGGATGCACACGACATCTACAGCACTGACATCTCCCTCTGCCGGAGGTTGTGACCCCGCAACCTCCGTATCTAACAAACCTTCTTTCCTATGTAAAACGGCAGTGGTTGGTTGTAGCACCTCCACTGAAACAACATTTATACAAGCACCAAGACCCACCGCCAATGCACTTAACATCCGGTGTCAATTGGTGGTATGCAATTCACAAGTTCTAATAGCATCACTCACCACAACCAGCAGCAGCAGTATTGACATGGACTGCAGTCAACATTTGGCATCATGGATCCGCAAGAAGAAGCATCGTCCAAAGAACGGCAAACTGCAGTGCCATCATAGCTTCTTCTGTGTATCAACCAAACATCCCATGATGCATTGTAAAAAATGGCTCACACAGGCAGCCCTCATCCGCGACCGCACCAGTCCTGTCGGCATTGATGTATACACCAACTCATAGTACATGGAAACAGCATCAACAACACCACCACCACTACCCCCCCCCCCTCCATCATCGCCTAAGCAATCGCAGCAGCAGCAACGACGGGTTGGCCCCTTCCTCACTCAGCCACCAACTGCACTCACAGAAGCTATCCAGAAACAGAACCACTATATACAGTATGATACTGCACCAAAAACAATCCCGCAGGCAGTATCATTGGAAACTCTTCCACAGGCACACTGCAAAGTAATATATAAGTGTGCTTGTCTGTTTAGCGGCGTTTCCACCAGTGCCACTGTTGACACCGGAGCTTCCATCACCGTTTTTATCAAGCACTTGTATGAGAGCATCCAACCTCATAAGAAGCCACCCCCTTAGGCCTACAAACACATTTTTGCAAACAGCTATGGGAGCCAATGTTTCCCTGGCTGGTACAGTAAACCTCGTAATACAGATAGAGGAAATGCAATTCATACAGCGAGTTGTCATTGCCTCTATTCAAAACGATGCCCTGCTTAGTTCAGATTTCCTCAGTGCCAGCGAAGCCGTCATACATTGCAAACAGCAGGAATTAGACATACATGGCCGACGTATACCCCTTGGACCGCAATCATCACTGTACGACACTTGTGCAGTGATTTTGGCATCTATAGCCACAGTTGAGCTGGGGCAGGAGAACATCTTATGGGCCACCACACCACAGTTAGGAAACAACACACACATAGCTATGCTGGAACCAGACCCTGAATATATGATCGCCCGGATGATCATGGACACCACCAGCAAGGATGATATACCCTTCTGGGGATTCAATGGCACAACGGACCCAATAACTCTTGAACGGGGAGTGGCCATCTGGTGGATGTGGTATCACTGGAGACACCCCCTACTACACCTACACCAGCAACAACTTCTGATGATTTGCCAGAACATCTACATGACATATATCTGCGTGCCGCAGTTGGATTGATGCAATCTCATAAACGTGACATTCAGAACATATTATACAAATATCGTGATAGTTTCTTGGCTGGAGATATGGACCTGGGAGAAACTCACCTTGGGTGACACTCCATATCGACACTGGAAACAACTGACCCATTCGACAACCCGTTCGACGTCTTCCCATTCACAAGGAGGCGGAAGCACATCAACACGTGAATGACACGTTGTGGACAGGCATAATAAAGCCATCAGCATCCCCCTGGGCCGATCTCATTGTACTAGCAGCCAAAAAGGATGGATCTTGCGGTTTTGTATAGACTACTGCCACCTTAATGATCTTAGCACTAAGGATGCTTATCCGATTCCTCGAATAGATCAGGCTTTGGATTCCTTGTCTGGAGCCAAGTGGTTGTACCCTTGATTTGGCTAGTGGAAACTGGCAGGTAGCCATGGATGAGGCTGACAGGGAGAAGGCCGCGTTTATGTGTAGAGACGGTCCACAAGATGCCATACAGATTGTGCAACGCTCCTGGAACGTTCGAGCATCTCATTGAGCAGGTATTAACTACTCTGTAATGAGAGATCTGTCTCTGGTACATCGACGACATAATCGTCTTTGGCTCCTCGTTTGAGCAGACTCTGTCCAATCAGGACAAAGTCTTAATGCATTTTCACACCGCGAATTTAAAGCTCAACCCCAGAAGGTGTCATCTTTTTAGACAGAGCGTCAAGTTCCTGGGACACATCATATCCGGAGATGGAGTGGCTACTCAACCTTCAAAAATAAAAGCAGTAGTGGAGTGGCAAACCCCCACTTCAGTCACGGACACCCGGAGCTTCCTCAGTCTCTGCCAGTACTATCATCATTACATCCGGCATTTTAGTGAGATTGCATCACCATTATTTAGGATCACCGAAAAAGATAGACCATTCCAGTGGATGAGTGAGTGTTAAGGTTCCTTCAGGGCGCTGAAGGAACTCTTGACGACCGCCCCAATTCTTGCACATCCTAACCCTAACCTCGATTTCATCTTAGACACTGATACATCGGCTTATGCCATTGGTGCAGTTCTATTTCAGGTCACAGAAGATGGAACAGAGCAGGTACTGGGTTATGGTTCACGTACTCTGAATAAAACAGAGAAACATTACGTGACCACCAAGAGAGAATTGTTAGCTGTGGTTCATTTCGTCAAGTGGGCGCCCATTCACCCTGCGTACAGATCATGCCTCCCTACGCTGGCTCAGAAACCTAAAAAATCTGGAGGGCCAGGTAGTGAGGTGGCAGGAATCCATGCAGGCCTTTAACTTCAATGTTGTTCATAGACATGGCAAACTGCATGGAAATGCAGATGCCTTGAGCAGAATCGGGCTTGAGGATGAACAAGAAGTGGCCATCACCGTGACACATACTACCCAGCCATCTCCCGAATTGCGGTGCACAGAGGGGAACATGGAGACAGTCGCTCACAGCCAAGCAACAGATGCGCAAACACGGAACATATACTCATGGATCCAGGAGGGGGTACGTCCTCCTAAGAAATCTGTTACACCACTTTCCGCAATGGCAAAATACTACTATCAGCAGTTTTGTGAGTGTCATATGCAAGACGAAACTCTCTATGTTAATAACCGGATAGTGATCCCTGAGCATTATCGTGAAACCATTCGTCAATAACTACACGATAGCGCTGGACATCTAGCCATCGAACGGACTACTAAACGAATTAAACAGAGATTCCACTGGATCGGGATATGCGATAGTGTGAAGGCATGGGTCACCAAATGTGTCCCATGCCAAAGATGCGCTGTTGGCCAGCACCATTCCGCACCATTACAAGTTAAAATTGTTGGTGCACTGTGGAAACGAGTGGCTATTGATGAGCTCGGATCCTTGAATACGACGGATGAAGGAAAGGTACATCCCCGTATTGCAAGATTATTTTATGAAGTGGTTGGAAGCATTTGCTTTGCTGGACCAACAGGCATCCACAGTAGGAGAGGTCCTAACAAGCAATGTGTTCTGCCGATTCGGTATGCCTTATGAACTGCATTCCATCAAAGTACGTAATTTTGAGAGCTGGCTGATCTCTGAGCTCTGCAAATTGTTTCATATCGTCAAAACAAGGACGACTCCATACCATCCGCGTAGTGACGGGATGGTGGAAAGTTTTAACCGAACCCTAGCTGAGATGCTTACTAAGGACACATGCCTTGATTGTCATGATTGGGATCTATGACTCCCTTATGTGCTCATGGCATACCGCACTTCGATACATTCCAGCATGGGATATACCCTGCACCATTAATGTTAGGCCATGAATTAGCCTTGCCCCTGGATCTGGTCATGCCCAGGATTCCAGGAGAGAAAAATTCACCATCTCTGTATGTAGAGCTCATGCGGCAGTGGATAGAACAGACCCATGAGCTAGTGAGAGCAACATTATCCACTGCACACCGGCGTCAGAAAATGGGGCATGACAGGCGAGTGCATGGAGATCCGTATGAGACAGGAAAAGTGATTTGGGTTCACGATTCGTGACGTTCTGCAAATGTGTCGAGTAAACTGAGTTACCAGTGGAAAGGCCCCTATGTGGGAGTAGGTAAGAAGTCAGACGTGGCCTACCATATCCGTGCCTCTGATGGCCTGACCTCAGTCACCCACTTCGATTGACTTAAACCATATGTCAGTGAAAACCCAATACCAGAGTTCGGGCTGGGCATTCCACGTGACACCGGTACCAAAGACAGATGTCTCTATGGAAACAAGTATTCCCGACGTTAGTCCCGAGCACCACGTGCCAGGTCGACCCCTCTCCTACCAAGCCAGGAGTTCAGTAAACATATGACTAATGCTGAGGACGATGATGAGATACGTACTCGCCCTGTCCCTCCTCAGAGTGGGTCTACACGATCTGGGAAGTCGTATCTGAAGACTTTCTCGTTTATGCTGTCCAAGGGGAAGGACGGAAAAGTTGTTCCGCCGACCTCTTCCCATTCCCACCCACTTCATGCTATTACCCCATTTATAGAGTTGCCACAAGCGGAAGCTGAGGCTGCCCCCGGGCCATGCTTCCTGCGGGGTGAAACATATAATAAATAGCTTGGAAGTGAAGAGGCTTGATGAGGCCTTGGCCTGTTGCAGAGAACAGGAAAATCGCACAACTCGGTGCACTCCCCTTCCAATTCATAAAATCGCAGGACCACCCCACTCCAAGTTGCACCCCATCCATTAGCAACACCACCCCCATTCCAACTTGCGTCTCTAATCTCTGCACCGAGTTCGGACATCACACGTATGTGAGAGAGTCAGCTGTTACAGAGGAGGTGGCATCCCACACACCAGTCATCCCTGCTGGTCGTTGGCAGGGAAGCAGCCTGTTCAGCAGGCTCTCGGCTCGAATATTCCCAGTACTTAAAAACTATGATAGAGTACCAACCATCGTGTAACGGGAGATGACCCTCCCCATCAAAAGGGCATCCCTGACCACAACCGCCATACCAAGCCCCCCCCCCACCCCCGTAAGCAGTCAGAACATCCCACCAAGACACAGAAAGCCATGAGCATACAAAACACACTTGCCCGCAAGGCTGGATACATCAATTCATCGTTGCATGAACGCCACATACATACCCGGTTATAGAAGTAATATAACAGAGACATTCTACATCATCAACAACATCGTTAGCATGCACCTAGCTTTCATGATCGAAAACGTTAGACACCTTTTTCCTCAACATTCCCTCCCACACGAATGTGGGGAGTTCATCACTTTCTGCAACCCGACTTTTCCGCAATAGCAACAGGCTCGGCATTCCCCAGCTTAGAAACCTGGATCTGCCCAAATTGCATTACACCAGTGTCACACAGCAACCCGACTTCCCTACAACAGATCACCACCATCATCAACACGAGTGAACATTTTCTGCAAACACCTCCATATCCAGTTTGTAGAAAACTGATCATATGGAAAGGAGGAACAACACTGCCGCCATCTACAGTACACGCTATGGAGGATTCCTGATCCCCCCCCGCCCCCTCCCCCGGAAACGTCATACGTAAACAGCTAAACTATCACACTTCAACCACACGTAATAACAGTCAATATTATTAGGAGAGCAAGATGCCTGCAGTCTGTCATCAGTATCGAGTAGAATTTTCTGATTTAAGTATGACAGCCCCCTTCTTGGTCATCCCCCTCTACAGTAACTCTGTCCCGTCTCCGGACTCGGCCATTACAGAGCGAAATACATCATGTCCGATAAAGTTGACACCACCCACATGCAGCTGCCCCGCCCCGCTGCCAGAAAAAACATCATACTTCACAACAGCACAAGAATCATCCGCAGATAAGCAGCCATGCGTATCAATCAAATTCACCAACATGACAGAGACACAGACACTCAGGACGACTGTATTCACAATCTTCATACGACGGTATTGTAAAATGTAAAACTGAGGCACGCATTTTCCGAGCTGTACTGTTATAATTAAGTTTGGTCTAGGTGAGGTGAGACTAGTCCTACCCACAGAGGAGGATGCTTGGCAGTCGACCCACCAAGAAAACACAGACCAGCTTCGCGGGGTCAGTAGACTTGGTTTCCACAAGACATGGAGCTGTTTAAACCAAACAATAAATTAGTCAGCTATACTGTTCTAATTTTGCTTAAGAACACGGCTGATGAAGCAGCATCAAAACTTAAACAGTATGACATCATGGAAAATTTCAAATATTCACTTACCTACATATTCCAGTCACTAATCAACATGGGCTGGAATAAATCTACTACACACAAGAGGCGGCGCATGTATGAGATCATGCGCATATAAAGGGACGCTGTTCTGAGGAACAGAACTTTGAAAACATATATTTCCATTTTTCGCATCAACAACGAATAATCAGCAGCATCAAAATTCCACCATTACATATAGATTGCCTAAGTTTCCAATCAACCACATGCTTTCAAAACCAGAATCACGTGATCAGCACTTCTAATTTCCAGTAAATTGAATCAAAGGCTATAAACAAAAGAACCGCCCTATGCGTATCTACCACAGCATGATGGAAGAGGCGAGAGGTGGTGAGTCGGGGCTCAGCCACTGACGTCATTGCGCTCTCCCACACCCCATCGGGAATTCCAGCCTGAAATTTGAACAGGCGAGTTTATAAGCATCCAACTTGAAAAACCGCTTCACGCTAATTAAAAGGTGAGCTTCCACAGGAATAAGTAGTTCCAGATTTTAACGTTGATCGGAGATTCTATTTTCCGCCGAGTGGGGATGAAAGCAACTATCCTTCCTTCTCATATTTATATTTACCTCCTTCCTATGGAGGGAATATAGGATCCGACTCCAGGAGAATTAAAAATAAATATTTCCATATATGGCGGGACCGACTCACCCTAAAACCTTCAGATGTGGTCATCCACCCTCGTCACCAAAAAGTATAAAAGGAGGAAACCGCGCACTCAAATTTCATCTTGCCATCAAACATGACACTAAGGAAGATCGAGCATTAGGCTACTTTCGCGTCGCAAACCAAATTATGCTGTTTCCTTATTATTACTTTATTATCTTATGTTATATTGGGCAGGAAAGTTATGAAGATTTACGTTTAAATTAGGTTAGTGCAGTTTCCGTAAAAATACCATCATGTGGGAATAATATGTCGTTTGCAGAAGATCTTGCCATGTCCGACAGCTCGGAAGAATCTGTGCCTGCTCATCTCAGAAAGAAGTATCCGTGTACAGCCTTACAGTATAATGGACAGCCGTGTAAGCGTGGGATTCCAGAAACTCGGACTTGACCCTTCACATCAATCATGACCATTTATTACAGAGAGCATTCTGTGTGGTCTGCAAGTACTGTATTCAGCTACTCGGTACGGTGTAACACACGTGTTATCTTTCAAACATCGTGTGTTAGTTGTGACATTAAAACCTGGTGAACAGAATGAGGACATAGATATCCTCGCTCCACATTTCGAAAGTAGACTCCCAGTTAAAGTGATTCCAATGGGAAAAATGGCCAAAACGAAATGCACCAAACGACGACAAACTGACTTTCCGCAATTAGCTAGACCATCAGCCTCTGCAACACAGCCAGCCAGCACCAGCACTCCAGCACCCATCACCACAGCATCGGCACCACCCATAAGAATGGCACCGGCAGCACCTGCAGCATCGGTCTTTACACCAAATGTAGTTTCCGCACTGGCAGCACCCGCAGTGACAACACCGACAGCATGCAGCACCACCATAGTATCCGCATCCATGATAGGCCAGCCAATATCAGTGGTAATAACAACTCCTGTGAAGATATCCGAACCAGGTTTATAGGACATTTCCGATCATTCAATATTTCCGTGCAGTTTAGTAATAGATGAGAAGATCAGCATCATGGAAGCCGTCATCACCACCGCCGCACCGCAGACCAGCACACCAACATCCACACGCAGCACCATCCGTCCAATAGATCTTGCCATTAGAAAGACAACTAATCCGGACAGACCATAATCGGGAAAACGCAGAATCGGCCATCAGCCCGAAAACCGAGCAATTCCCAGGATGTCCGTGAGCAAGTTAATCAAGGCTCTGAAAATAAGAAAGTTATCTGTAATCACTGCATCAGCATCGACGCACAGCATCATAGCATCATTTAGCCACCCGACAGCCAGCACCACCATGACCACCGCCACAGCAACAGTGATGTCAGCAATCTCAGCACCACCACCAGTCTGAACTACACCCGTTATCGTCACCACCACCACTAGCGCATCCATAGATGCATCAGCAGCTTCATCCAACTTAAATACTACCGACCTAGGCAACATAGATAATATAACTCGTGGGGGTACGTGCTGGTCCGCCATTAAGTATCTGCCCATCGCATCGTAAGTGCATGATGACCAGGATGGCTGGTTAGCTGCAGATCTCTGGGTTGCGGTTCCCATGTGCCATCTCTCTGCGGAGTACATAGACCAACTTCTAGAGCCGGTGCAACAATGATGTTCCAATGGGTCTGTGCGACCATTGCCGCTGAGATTGAACCACATGGTGTCATCCCAACTGTTTGTGTCACTGGTGTGTCTTTCCATACTAATTTAGAGAATGGAGCAATTAGAATAATATACTTAGAATATAAATAAATACTATACAAACAGGGTGAATCGTTTGACAGTGATATGAGCACAATAATACACAATATAGAGCTAGCTGGTGTCCTTTCTACGTGGTGTCGCCGGAGGTACCACACAGATCCTTGAATCCGCAGAGGTATCCCCGCAAGAGAAGCACCCACATAGGAGATCACTGAGTAACTTAATACAAGTTAATATACCCCTAACATACACAGAGAGAACATTATTGCTGCGATAGGAAGGTGCCTCACGCAGGCCTCCATCACAGGAATTCTCGCTGTTGCGAGAGGCAAGTGCCTCGCGTGGGCCTCCGTCACAGGAAAATGCCTTCAACAGTGAAGCGGAGGGAAAGAGTTGGCAAAAAGGGCCACTCTTTTGTTCATCAGAAAATGCTAAGTGATGAAAAATCCTAGTGAAGCCATAATTAATGTGATGCATACTGGTTTACATGAAAAGTGGAACGAGCGATTTCCGAAGAATTCCTACGTCACCGTCTTATGTAGTTCCAAGTTGCTGTATTGGTAGATGTCGCTTTATTTATGCGGCCATTCTGCTACAGTCTAACCTACCATTTAAGTGTTAGAAACGAAAACTAGCTTTGGCAGCAAGTGGCAGGGTTTCCTACCTATCGTTAAATACAGCTGTCCAATAAGCGCAGATGCTCAGCTTCCCGTAGGTCACTTTGGAATAGCATCTACCTCCAAGGCCATCATGCGTACATGTTACGACATAAGGCATCCGAATTCGATGAAAATCCGGCTACCTTGCTCCGCAACCACATAAAAGATCACCTGGTCAATGGCTACGTGTCACATAAGAAAGGTTGATCACTGACATATCATTAAGGCGGGGGTAGAGAGGCGAATATCCACCGCAAGCATCCTTCCTGTGAGGGCGTGGCCGATTCCAAGATCCTTCCCAGACACTCCGATGAGTTGGATGGAGATGCATGTCTCGTCCGTCACCATTTCCTATGGATCTAACTTTTGACCTGTCATTAGGATTATGTGCCAATCTGCCCAGATATTCACTGCGGGCCCGATAAAATAAACCTATCAAACTCATATTTATAACCATATGTTTTCGGTGCTTTCCTTCATTGGCAGGGTTATCTAGCTAACAAGTATCTGAGGATACGGGGGAGATGTATGTAAATCAACACTTTAACCATCACTGCTCGGAAACCTCTGATAGTTTCCCAGGATGAGATCAACGTGCTGATGGAACGT
>JAVVLW010000406.1:0-25000 GCA_034401795.1 Chaetoderma sp. LZ-2023a
TGGCAATGTTGAACTTAGACATTATAGGGGCTGACATTGTCCAAAATGCTCGCTGTTCTTCCATCATCTTACTGTCATGAGTCAAGCCGTCTGTAATTTTTAGACCTCACAAGTATTTGCACAATGACTAGATCACAACTGAAGCCTGCACAAAACTGATTTGTTCAACGAATAATATGGAAGACATCTTGAAACTTCCTGTAGACATCTGGGCATTTGCTCTCCAGTTGACTCATTTCTTGGATGTAGAGATATGCAGACTTCAAGTAGTTATAATATCCTGTTGAAGCAAATATCGTCAAGGCATCAGCAACAGAACGCAAGTGATTCACCCAAGACCCAGTGCGATCTGCCTTGATCAGTGCTCGTGCAGTACCAAGCATCCGCTAATAACCTATTCACAACTGACTTGCTTTGGATTGTGCACTAAGCTAAGCTTTCTTTTATTACGTTCCTCGCGTATCCTCCTTGACGACTTTCAAGAGTGATGTCACCCTTCAATAAGGATAAATACATTCTATCTGTCTCCTCTACTAGAGAAGCGGATTCAGGATTTTCATCAGCTACAGATTTTAGTCATTTTATGAAGACCCTTGTCCACCAGCAGATGTCCACGGAATGCCCTTTGAACCGATTTACGTACTACAGCATTTTCACCATATACTACTTGCAGAATGTTTTGTCATGTGCCATCCATCAGTGTACCTAATGCTCCAAGCAGATTCATGAGCAAGTGGAAATTACCAAGCCTTAGTACTATTTCTTTCAAGTGACTATTCTGTGGCGCAGCACTGATGAGCTCAGCAGGTTTTAAGTACAGGGACTGGTCAAACGTTATCACGGGGGGGGGGGGGGTGTGAACATGGTGTCTGAAGGCCATGTTGCTGAGGAACTCTAATGTGAACAAAATGCAAGTTTTGTCACAAGGATACATGTCGATCATGGGCAAATACAGAGTGGAAGATTGGCCGGGATGCGTATGTCCCTGATGAAGGATATGCATCATCCCCTGCCAATTCGGAACTGGTTGTTTGAAATGGAATGATAGCTCCCATAAGATATCAGCTCTCATGTCACAATCTTAGTGACATGGAAGTTCTTTAAACATGGTGTTTCGAAGAGCATGGATGGCGAAGCGGTACTCTATAATATCAACTATGAACATGTTTACAATGTTCAGTTCTAAAATTGTTTGTATACTGACAAGAAGGCTTCTTTTCCTAACAGGGGTGAACACGGCAATCATGCACATCCTGTGAAATGTACTTTTACCGTCAATGGTAAGAATATTGTGATCAACATTGTCACCAGAAAATAACAATAACAAGTCCAATAAATCTTTGTCTTCAACTAGCAAATCTGGTGTGACACAGCTTGCAGCGTTCTTTTCAAACCGGCGCACTTCACCATATGACGAGTTATACCCCATCTAAAAAAGAGTGTCCACAAGGAATCTGGACCAATACAGATGATGTACTTGCACTGCTAGTCCAATCTGTAATGGTGCAATAACAGCCCACGGTCTGGCTTGTTCAATACTGGCTACTTTGTGTTGGGGTTTTTTTCTTCAACAAATAGGTAGTTTAACATGTTTCGCAGTGTCTCCGGAAGGGAGCCCAATGCAGAGACAAGTTTAAGTTCCTCAATGTTTAGGTAGTGGTCAGTAACGGATGGTACATTTGTTTTAATGTCACTCCTGGCCAGCCTTGCTTCTGTCTCAATTATGGCTCTCTTTTGTGCCTCTTCATCACCGTCTCTGCGTGTCTTTGTAGTAAGACCGGAGTATGTGTGATGTTTTTTTGAAAAGTCAAACTACACAGCATGGTGGCATCTCGGTGTATGCGTGCCCAAGAAAAGTACTGCCCTCGCCATTTCTACACAGAATTACGGGTAATGTGACAACCAATCCATGAGAAAACCAACCCCTAGTTTGCACAGTGTTTATTTTTTCACCTTTGGCTTCCTATAGGATTTGTACAAAATATATGGTATACAATTCTGATTGTTGGCTGCCATATTAACCGCCACCTTGGATTTATGGATTTGACAAGGCTAAATCAATATTCCATGTGTGCCAATGAATTCCTTAACCCTTAAAACCCTAGAGTAGACATATAAATTACTGTTTTACACCTAATAATAAGGAAGTTATAGCCATTTTCCTTATTTTCAAGATCAGTGGCGGCCATCTTGGATGTGACCTAGTTTTACCCCCTTTCCGGGGGTCAGATTTTGGTAGACTTTTTCCCTGCCATTTACTACATCGAATAAGTTAAATGAAATACTGACAAACGTTTTGTTAGAATTTGTGGGGGTTTAGGGTATTTTTTTCATAAATTGACCTGCCTAGTTATCTCGAAGTGACGTCAAGATCTAGAGTGACTGATACATAACTTATCAGCTATAATTACAAATGCAAACATGGTCGAGGTGGTTAATACGTTGGTTCAAATCCTCGCTTTGTGTTATTAGCAAACTTTAAAATCACAGGTTCAAATCTCGCTATGTGTTATTAGCATTTGTGGATAACTCAGCCATTTCTGGTCCGATTTTAAAAAGGTAAAAAGTGTTGAAATTCTCGCTTCATTCCGGTCCTGACCGGTACCAAGAAGGACGAGAATGAAGTGATTTAAAGAAATCACCAGTACCAACTCGGTACAATATAAGCGTACACTCTCTCACAATACTGACACGTGTTGCCAGGGAAGATCTGACGCGTGCGCATGCATGCTACGCATTCTTACATACTTAGCCATTTAACGAAACCTCTCTCATATGGCTTTATACACGCATACTATCCTATCCAGGGGGCATGCTTGGAATGCACCCAGAGCGGACGTCCCATACCCGGCCTAGCTGGGACGGCCCGTACCCGTCCGGCCGATCGGCGCTACATTATCACTTGATTCCATGTCTACAATTACTCTTTACCCATTATCCGAGAAGCATGACATCACGTCAAGACCAACTGTCACAGTCACATAAAACCCATGATTGCAGACCACAGACCCTTGACTGGGCCAAAGTCAAGAATAGTAGTTTAGCCCACCTGCTATGCGTTAACACCCAATTAGACACCGCATCGATAATGGTATACCACATGTGAACGCACAACAATACATTACATGTAAACACTCAAAACACTAAACTACGTGTAAACGCTCATCTACAAAAAATATTACACACAATGGGCCTGAGCGCCTTGTGATCAATCCCACACACATCTGAACGCCCATTTAGAGACAACCACCCAGGTACTGATCGCCAGCACGACACATAATAGGGTCTGAACGCCCATTTAGAGGCAGGCATCCACAGGGATATACACCATGATTACTGTTGCACAGCTTCACGCTATTGCAAAGCAATTCAGCCTTAGAGGCTACTCTAAGGTCAAGAAAGCCGACCTGCTCCAGATGATCGGACAGGCCCGTGCCGAGGAGTTGCAGAAGCGACTCTCCCAAGCAATGAAGACGGGAAGGTTTCCAGCGCTTACCAAAGATGATCCTTGGAATCCCCACAAGAAAGCGCAGCGGATACGTGAGCTTCGTCAGTGAGGAGGGGACTGCTAGCTTGTGAGTCAAGACTGTAGCGAGGCAGATGGCGGACCATCCACTGGAGTGCTTACCTCCCCTACGCAGTATCCCTAAGCGAGTGATGAGGGGGCCGAGGTCTGAACCCTTAGCCCGGAGCATGAGGTGAGAAGGTGAACACATTCTCGACCAGCGTCTCGGCGAAAGGGAGACAGAGGATAGAGGACGCCGGTCAGTATGCTGGACATTCTTCAGAGGTCTAGAATGAGACCTCACAGGCCAGATCATGCAAAAGATCCAACAGACTGTCCAGAACGCCCCTTCTACCTCCGCTACACCCATACATATCGCATCCATCACATCAAAGATGGTAGGGTGATGTTCTTCCACAAGAATGCTCCAGGGAGCCCGTGGCTGAACACGATAGGAGCAGCTCAGGACTGGGTGGCAGCACGATAGCAAGCCTGCCTCGATACAGAAAATTTTGATCGCCCCAACACCAAGTGGGCTTTCATTCGATCAATCAACGTTGAGGTCACGGCTGTCATCGACTGCCAAACTCTGCTCGGGGCAGGCCCCCTCCCAGACTGGCTACGACAGAAGAAGAGTATGACTTCCCTCGACACCTACAGGGACAACATGTGTCTCTGGAGATGTCTAGCAGTCCCCTGAGGAGCAAGAGCTGATAGAAGTACAGCTCCTGCACGAGAGCTTGCCACACAGTTCTACGGCAAGACAGTGACAGTACCTGATGTCCGCAACACCTCGCTGGATCAGCTGGGCAAGGTAGAGTTCTTCGCCAAGAGCGGGATTTGCATGTATGAACCAACCGAAGAGGGCACCTGGCACTTGATCAGGCAAGCGGCTCACTGCCGTGACACCATGACCATCGGAGTGTGGGACCACCATGTCTTCTACATCAAGAACATCTCCTAACTGGCACATACACTAGTCTGCAATCACTGTTAGAAGAGGTTTACACAGGCATGCAATCTTTAACACCACGCTGATCACTGGTGACAAAACAACAATCGTGTGTCCTGACGAGAAGGTTTAGGTGCCACAGTCTGCGTATGAGAAAGCCTTCTATCCGCCCAACCATCCAGTTCAGCGGCTACTCGTTGGATCAAGTATTAGTCGAGAAACAGAGGCGTACACATATACCATGTAGAGTGTGGGCACGGTGGCGAGCGTTGGATCGAGGGTGCTCCCAGAGATGGTTATGATCCGACCACAAACACCGCTTACCAGTTCCATGGCTGTTACTGGCACGGTGAGGTGAGGATGTCGAACAAAGATACCGCAACATGAGAGAGGAGAAGCTGAGAGCATCTGGCTGCACGATTGTGGTACAGTGGGAGTGCTGTATAAAACGCTGTCCAAGTGTCCCTAAACGAGTTCGGACTGTCCCATACCCACACTTCATAGTTTACGACTTCGAAGCACTCCTAGATGGTATCAAGACTCATCCTACGGAGACTCTCACAATCGAGAGTACTCACATACCTATCTCTGTGTCAGTTGGCTGCTCCTTAGATGGCGCCACGAGTGAGCCCACACACCTCTGCAATCCTGACCCCAAAGACCTGATCATGCTGATGATCCAATGGCGAGAATATCTAATCCGGACAAGGGTTAGGGCACAGTACATACTGACAGACCTGGACAAGCTCCCAAAGCAACAGCAGCGACTGATCAACGAGTGGTGTGACCAAGTGCCTCTACTGGGGTTCAACTCTGGGCGGTATGACCTGAACCTCATCAAGAAGTACTTTGTCGATGAGCTGACTGACAGTATAGGTACAGTGAAATTCGCCAAGAAGGCTAGTCAGACCATGTTCCTCATAACCCCCTGAGCCACGGTTTCTCGATGTGCTGAATTACCTCGGCCCAGGAGTCTCGTACGAGGTATGGGTCAAAGCTTACGGGTGTACACAGCAGAAGAGCTGGTTCCCATATGAATGGTTTGACCAACATGAGAAGCTCAACTATCCAGGGGCCATGTTCCCGAAGATGTCGTTAATTAGGCCTTGTAGCGATATCGTTACCAGGGCTTACGACACTGTAACGACAATGTCTACGACAGTTAGACAAAGCTGTCGGTTTCTGTTCGTTAAGGCGGCGTCTAACTTCTGTCAGTATAAAGGGAATCCCGATGTCGTTGATATGACATCAACAAATCTTGTGTAGAGTTCACTCTCGCCCGCTCATGTTTTATCTGTATAATTCATGGACTGCCTGTATAAATCGGGAGGTTATTTTCACTATGTCTGACATAGAGCTGCCTAAACGAAGGCCCAAATTTACATGTGACGAGTTAGAAGCTCTAGTAGATTTTGTTGCTAGTCGGCATGAGATAATTTTTAAAAAGTTTAGCGATAGCATTATGCACAAGGCAAAACAAGAGGCGTGGCATGCCGTTATGAACAGCGTCAATGCTGTTGCACCTGTACATCGCAGCATTGACAAAATACGACGCAAATGGAGAGACTGGTCTTCTGTAGTAAAGATGAAGGAGCAAAATCGTAGGATGACCCAAAAGAAAACTGGTGGAGGTGGTAAAATTACAGTTCTTACCCCGAGTGAAACCAAGCTCATTGATATACTAGGTGAGACAGCACTTAGTGGTATTGACAGTGGCATAGACATCCTATCCTCAAGACTAAAGAGTTCGGCTTCAGCATCCGCATCACCATCAACATCAACATCGACATTAGCTTCAACATCGACATTACCTTCAACATGGACATTAGCTTCAACATCAACATTAACTTCAACATCATCCTGTAGCAATGCCAATGCATCCAGCGAAGAAACATCCAAAGTGATAGACGAATCGCCATCGGAATGCGATAGCCATTCGCCCACAGTCGTCAGCAGCAAACCCGCAAATACTGACGGAGACAGCAGCAGATGTAGCAGCCCTAAGTTATCTGGCAGGTAATTAGGTGTACACTACATCAGTTGTTGATGGTTACTAAGCAATATAAATAAATTGTTGCTCTATGTGTTAAGGTATGGTATCGTGATGAGCAATCACTCGTAGTGTAGGCTACCCAATTATAAGAGACATACACAGTTAATAAATCAAACAAAAATATAACTAACAAAGGATTATAGTTGTTTCAGAGATCAATAGATTTTATTAAATCGAAAATCGTGATTATTTTTTTAATCATGAATTTATACGATTAAATTTTAAATAATCGAAAAATCGTGACCATTCTCTACTGCCTATAATATTTCAAAGCCAATCTTATTGATGCGACCTGCCATGAAAATTCAAATTTTTTTAATAGTGTATGTCCATTTCCCGGCCAAGAGAAGGCTATTTTTGAAAATGTATCACTGGAATGCCTGGCTCGATTCTCGAGTCAGTCATTCCATTGATAAATCTTCAAAAACAGTCTACTCTGGGCCTGGAAATGGACAATTCTAAAGCATCACTGTAGCGATCACTCAAAGCAATAATAGCACAAGCCTGGTTTTGAGGACATAAGGTGTTATACACATGTCTAAATGAACGTTTGTATGTTTTATTTTTCTACATCTTGCAGGGGAGAAAGCGACGTCGTGTTGATGAAGAACGTCTGGAAGTAGAAAAACAGAGGCTTGACATCGAGAAGCGAAAGCTGTCATTTCTAGAAGACTTCGTAAAGCAATTCACTAGCGGTGCCATGCGCTATGCTGAAAATAATAATAATAATGCCGATGGAATTGTATATAATTTGTTGCAACACCTAGACAAGCAAAGAAGCATCCAAATAATATTCAATTTTGTTATTAGATGTTATATTGTATTTTAATACCAACATTTACTTGGAATTATGTTCTTCACTTCAACCAAGTGATGTGCCTTATTGATTGGTGGTGGAGGGGTGGGGTTATTTCCACTATGCCACCACTTCCGTCCAAGAGTGACAGGTCTCATAATCACTGGCAAAACAAATCTTGCTGTGCCCCTCCTATTCATCTGAGGCTCGCTGTCCTCGTGTTCTATCTGTCGTTATCATTCTATTTGGTGTGTATATGAAAATCTATCCTGCATGTATGTGCATTAATGTTGTTGCTGCTGTAATTGGTATAAAACTGCACGACTGTGTAATAAATGGTATTAAGAACTTGAAAGATCTAGCAAAACGTGCCAGTTATAGTATCTTACTCAATTATTTCAGTTTGATAACAAGAGCATTCGGGGATTGTAATCCCTTACCCCCTGTGTGCCCATGTCAAATTGCCTGAGTATGCATATACGTGTATGCACGTCGCTCCATGTGTGCGCGTGTGTCTTATTGACAGACAGATTGACTAAATAACTGACACACATAGCCGATCACTAAACCGCGCAGTACTCCTATAGAGAAAGGGTAATTGTGAATGTTGTTAAGATTTAAAAGGTAAGAGAAGTCGCTATCATGGCAACAAACACATATTCAATATTTAGACCCCCGCCGTCCCCACAAACCCAATTTTTTTAACAATTCTGTGGTAAAACAGCGCTTTCGAACCATTTTGAAACTTCAGCAACGCCCCCACCCCTCCCCAAGCCCCACGGCAAAAGAAATAATTTGGTGTTTGTTCCACTAGTCACTATACCTTTAATTGGTGAAATGATTTTGTATCAGCTGAACTCTAGTTCTCCGTCCATCTTCACGGAGTGGATTCCCATCGTCAATTTCTTCCTCGCCCGACTCTTCATCTTCATCAATTTGAACATCCGGATCTTGGAGATGTCTTTCTTTACAAATGTTTTCTAACACAGCTGTAGCAGTTATCACATTTACACAACGTTCAGGCACAACCCTCATACAGCCACCGGATTTATGTAAGCATCTCCACCGAGCTTTCCAAACGCTGAACCCTCTTCCACATGACGATCGTGTGATCTTGTGAAATTTGTTATAGGCCCTTTCCGGTCTTGTCATGGGTGTTTGAATAGGCGTTAACAACCATGGTAATAGGGGATAGCCTGAGTCTCCTAATAGCCATCCTCCTGCGATATTGCCCTCCTCAAACTGATTGGCCAATTCGCAGTTTTGCCAAATAAGCGCATCATGAGTGGCACCTGGCCATCTGGTCACAACGTCAAGAAAGCGTCCATCTGAGGCTAAAACACACTGAACATTAATGGCATGGTAGCCTTTATGGCTAAAGTACTGGTGTTCATCCTGGGATGGTCCTTTAATTGGAATAAGTGTTCCATCCAAGGCACCATACACATTCGGAAAATTGGCTAGATTATAAAAACCTTCCTTTGTTGCCTGAATGTCTGACTGGTCCAAAGGAAATTTGATATGGGTATCAGCTATTCGATTCACGATTGACATGGCCACAGTGTGCACGCAACGGGAAACTGAAAAGTGGCTGATTCCCCTGTCACAGCTTGAAAACTACCAGTGGCAAAATATCTCAATGCAGCCACTACTTGCAGAGGAACTGGCAATGCTGCTGACCGACGTGTAGGTCGCTGCAGGTCTTCGTGTAGCTGATCACACAAATAGAATATCGAAGTCCTGTCCAATCTATACCTTTCTATTATAAGGCCATTCGGCATAAAATCCATAGGATTCTGTCTATCCCTAAATACTCCAGGGATTTGCTGTAATCGACGCCGTCTAAAATCTTGTTGAATATGAAAAAATACTAGTCCCATGACTATTAATTGTATTTTGTTAGGTTCTAGTGATATGAACACGTGATACCAAACATGCAAATGCGCGATTTCTCCTTTAACGACAAGAACATGCGTAAACGACAAGTTACCGACGGGGTAACGGCTGTCGGTAAAACAAGACCGTCGTTTACAAAAAATAATTTTAACGACATCATCCAGCACATCACAATTTCTCTAACGACAAGCTAACTACATCGTTAGGCCTAACGACATCTTCGGGAACATGGCCTCAGGGCTTCCTGACTACTCAGCGTGGACATCTAAGCTCAAGGGTGGCTACCTCTTGACGCGATCAGAGTGGAAACAGTGTAGCCAGACATTCAGTGAGCATGGAATGCGGACATTCGCCGACTGGCTACGATACTACAACAACCTGGACATCAGTCCATTCATCGAAGCCCTAGAGCGGATGCGGGAGTTCTACACAGAATGAGAAATAGACATCCTCAAAGACGCAGTGTCTATCCCAGGTGTGTCACTGCAGTATCTCCTACGTGGAACCGCTCAGCACATGCCAGATGTTAGCGTCTATTCACCAGGCAAGGAAGTCTACGAGATGCTGAATGGTGCTGTTGTTGGAGGTCCCAGCATCGTGTTCACCAGATACCACGAGGCCGGTGTGATTCGAATCCGCCAGAGTGAGAATGTCTGCCAACGTCTACTCGGCTATGATGCAAATGCTCTGTCAATGATGGCCAAAGAGATGCCATGTGGTAAGGAGACAGTGTGCCATTGGTCTGGTGCCAGTGGTGTAGCTATCTCTCCTAGCAGACAGCTGGTTTAGGTTTGCTGAGTTGGATATAGAGGTCCCCAAGGCTCTGTGGGCAAAGTTCGAGGGAATGCCTCCTCTTTTCTATAACCGCGAGATCCCAGTAGAAGCAATCTCTTCTGAGATGCTGAAATATCTAGGTCGAGCAGGGAGGAAGTGTCCCACCACCCAGAGGCTGGTCGGTGCCCTCTCTGGCAAGAAGCGGCTTTTGTACGCCCCGACACTCAAGTGGTATATAACCCATGGCCTGGAGATCACTGCTGTATACCGCACCATAGACAATGAGGCCAAGTGCCCATCCGAGTATTTCGTGGAGAATGTTACGGAGGCCCGCTGCTCGGGAGATGTAGATAAGAGCAAAGCGCTCTTGGCAGATCTCTTCAAACTCATCGGCAACAGTGCCTACGGGAAGCTCATCGAGGCCCTAGAACGTCATAGCAACAACAGCTTCAGGAAGGATGAACGCGTGGCAGACAAGGCCTGCGTAGTGCATGGATCAAAGATCTCGAGGAGATCGGTGAGTCATACGAGCTTCAGAGTCACAAGCCGAGAATCACTATTCGAAGGCCCTTCCAGGTGGGGATAGCCGTTTATGAGCCCACGAAGCTGTGAATGCTGGAGTTCTACTACGACTTCCTCGATCGCTACATAGCTCATGACAGCTTTGAGTACCTGCAGATGGACACTGACTCCGCGTATATCGCTATAGCAGGCTCCATCCTCGATGAAGTCATTCGCCCTGAGATGCGAGCAGAGTACTAGGCTCATAAGTTGGACTGGCCAGCTTGGGACAAATGGTCTGGACGAACCCCGGGACTCTTCAACCTCGGGTTCGAAGGCTCCCGTGGTATCACTCTCTGCTCCAAATGCTACTACGTGGAGAGCGCAGCTGCAAGTAAGTGCTCAGCTAAGGGAATGTCAAAGCGGCAGAATGAGGTCTCTTGGCAGAGGTTCTACAGCGCCCTACATGGCGGGGTGGACAGAGCTAAAAACCGAAGCCTATGCATGCGCAACCAGGGTATGGTGACGTATGAGCAGGAAAAACTCTCCGCTTACTATGATAAGCACCATGTGCTGCCAGATGGTGTCCATACCGAGCCCATCGAGTATCATGTTAGTACCCTAGGGGTGGTAGCTGTGTGTCTGCCGGGACTAGCTGAAGCTCTTCTATGACAAATGGTCGCCTAGGCACTCCGTGCTGGCGTGCCAGGTAGTACAGTGTAGGCCGCCCCTCAGTCTCCACATACCTGTCAAGCCTGTGAACATCTATCGACCAGTTAGGATCTCTTGCATACCGTCGACCACCTTCCAGCTCACCAGGCTCATACATGTACCGAACCAGAGCATCAGGTTGTAGGCACTCCTCTCCCTTGTTCGCTCCTCTAGAGCTGTGACCAGCAGAGTGTCTGATAGCCTCTACTGGCTTCTTCCCATTTAGCCTAGTAACCTCGGCATTGCATCTCTCCACCACAGCAGGCAGCCCTCTCAGCCATACTCTAGAACGTTCACTCGGCGAGGCCATTTCATGGGCATATTGGTGTGGGAAGAGTCTCTCTGCCAGTGTCCGATTCCACAGCTCAACGATAGGCTGGACATGGTGATGCCCTACCTCGCCTCGCCTAACTGCCACACCGTGTTTCCGCATGAGGGCTGCAGTCTCACCTCTGAACTCCTTACCCTCATCCACCTGTAACAATTCCAGCAACTGGAGGGGATTTTCCGAAGCCTTGTAGACACCCTAGAATGCCTGGGCCACCTTGCCAGATGACTTGTCTGTAAGCAGTACTGCCGCCTTGTACCGGCTGGTGACATCGGCGATGGTGAGGGCATACTTGTAGGTCTTACGACCAACCGAGTCGTGTGGAAGGAATAGAACATCTGCCTGTTGAACTTTGTTCGGGACAGTTTCTTCGAAATGGGCATGCCTGATGTGCCGTGGACAAGGTCTGTATATCTGCCACATCGCCTGGTGGCTGAGCCATTGGCTAACTGTCTCCAATGTGAAGTTGTGGCCCTTGCAACGTGCAGCCTCGAGTAGTTGAGGGGGCTCACGGTAATATCCACCAGGCTGATAGTAGAGTTCCTCAAGAAAGATGGTTGATAAACTCCCGGATTTCATCACTGACGTCCACTCCCGTCCTGTCACGCATAGCCTGGGTGAACTCTAAACAGATGAACAGATGGCCGTCATTCATTCAACCATCACTGAAGACCTCCTCAAACACATCCGTACACTGGCGTCTAATCTCTGCTGGATCCTCCCTGAACAGTAGTTCATCGACCAACCCTTGGAAGTAAAGGGACTTGACAAGGTCGTACGCCATCCTTGTATAGTACGGCTTAAATGTTCGGCGGTCCAGATGGCCACGAGCACTATGGCAACATATGGTAGCCAAGGGCCTGCGACTCCGAAGAACTCCTGAGGCGATGGCTTTTATGACTTCAGATATTTCTCCACACCATGGACAGCATTGTTGGCGATCTTGCAGACCATCTCGGCAGCCTTCATTGTGAACAGAGCGATCAGAGCCCCAACCTTTTATGTAAGCGCGATAGATTCCTTTCGCTCTGTGTACTAGCTTGCGGGATTCAGGATCTACATCATCATACTCACCACCGACATCGTAGTCTGCATCATAATCCTCCTCATCATAGTCCTCCTCATCTATATCCTCGACTGGATCAGCCTCTGGTTCATACATCGCTCTGGGGATCCATCGCTGGGGCAGCTATATAGTAGCTTTAAACTGTAGTCTATAGCATGGCATCCACAATCTTGAATGTGGGCATGTTTGCCTTAGCGAACTGGGGACTCATCTTCGCTGACAAGAAGGCGGCAGAGGTCGAGCATGAGCGTCATAACCAGGCGATGGAGAACCTGTCTAAGGAGAAGTTTGAGTACAGCAAAGCACTCGAGCATATGCGCCAGAGGGAGGCACGTGGACGACAACTCCGAGCTCAGGCCAACCAGAGCATCAAAGAGGCAGATCAGAGTCTCGATGAGTACTACGAGGCTGTAAAGATATCTGAGCCAAAGCTCGACTATGAAGCATCAACAGGTCAGAAGACAGCAGAGCTTATAGTAGTGGTGGCAGCTGCAGCTGTGACGACAGGAGTCGTGCTCTACGCACGCTCAAGCTGAATACCTGATGTGTTCGACACGCATACCTTAGCATAGCCAAAGTAAATTACCGTCACACCTAATGAGCGAGTCCCAGCTATGAGGTTTCCGATGTTGAAGCCGAGCCGGTTGCCCTGATTAGGTGGGATGTCCCTGCCCCCGAGGTGGTGATGACCCTCGAGTACTGCCACGAGGTCATCGCTTCCACTGGTTAGTCGCAGAAGTGCATATGACTTAGTTTTCTGTCTGTAGAGTTGGCAATCAGCCAGCTTGCGTACCTCACCAAGAACATTGGTCCCAGCAACCACAAGCTTGAAGTCGTCTAGCTTATCCACATGCTGGATGGCTCGCCCCTTCTGAACCAGGACCGCAACAGCAACACATTCCAATGCACCACGATGCAATGTCAGCTCTACCAGTTGGTTAGCTGTGGCTTGGACCTGCTGGTGTTCTGGCTCCACATGCACGATCTGCTGTTTGGAACCCGTTTGCTTCAGCTCCTGGTCATTCTCGTCATGCCAGACATGAAGTACTTGGAGCATTCATCATCGCATCTGTGAGCTGCTCAGTGTACACTGGTAGGAACAGCCCATCCTGCATGGCAGCCGGATTCACGTGTGTGTTCTCGAGGAGGGTCTTCTTCTTCTTCTTCTTCTTTTCGATCGCTGGTATCACACTTGGAGAGCCGTTCTCAAGATGAAATCTGTGGTTTTCTGCAGTTCTTCCACAGGCCCATACAGCTTTTCAAGAAAAGAAGTTGACAAAGGCCAGATCTCTTCTCTCAGCAGCTGATACATACTGCAACATTGAAGTATGCGGTCTGTGGTCTGTTCTGCTTCTCCACAAAGACAAGTGGGCGATGTCGTAAGGTGGACCCGCCTGTACATGTGTTGGTTTAGTCTGTTGTGTCCAGTTCTGAGATGAAAAATGGCCACTTGCTCTGGCCTCGAGAGATGATGGTAGACATCTTCTGATTGAGGTGTTCTATAGAGTGACTTGATGATAGTCTTCATCTCTGTATGGGTAACCATGTTTTGTGTCTGATTCTCTTCTGCACCCACCTTTGCCATCTTGTCTGCTTCCTCATGTCCTTGGACTCCACAATGTGAGGGGATCCACTGCAGTGCTATCCGAAAGCATTTGATGGTTTGTAGTGCTTCTTCAAGTTGTGGCAGCTTACCTTTGGTGATAGCCTCAAGGACTCAGCGGGCATCAGATAAAAAGACAATCTGTGCAATAGGGTCTGCTGTTCTGCTGATGGTATTAGCTGCATGAACCAGTGCTTCGACTTCAGCTCTGTAGTTTGTGCAGTGTTTGCCCGTCGGTATTGGAGCTGACTCATGTTGTCTGTTTGGATACTGTATGTGCAGTCCGGCACCTCCGCTTCTAATTGCATCTTTGGCTGATCCATCTGTGTAGATCCTTATCCATGTCTCCTGAGGGTACATTTCTTCCAGCATGGCTAGGGTCAGGGCCTTCTTGCTCACAGCACTGTGTTCATCTTTGGTTGTGAGATGAGGTACTGTGGTGCGAATAGCTATGCTCTCTAGTTTGCTTTCCCAGGGTGGCAGATCAAGGGTGTGGTTTGGGTCTTCTATTTGTGCTGGCAACGTTTCTTGGTGTTTCCTTTAAAGTGCTTTTGTCTCTTTCAGAAGACTTGATCCTTTAAGTCTTCCTGATGGCAGCTGTGCTTGCCTGATATTCATCGGGTGGTTGTTGAACGATTTGAACTTTGCAGCTTGGATCAGTGCTTTGCATTCCCTTCCTTTGCTAAGTGGGGGATGCCTGCTGTCTGCTCCATCTTTTCTATTGGTGTTGATCGATCTCATTCCACCAGTGATGATGCGCAGTGCCTGGTTTTGTACTCTGTCGAGGTTCTGTTGATGAGATTTGCTGCTGTCATCCATGAGCTGCATCCATATTCAAGGTGTGGTCGTACGGCACCTATGTAGATGGTTTTGAGGATCCTTTCATTGGCACCCCACTTTGTTCCTGCCAGCTTCCTCATGATGTTTAGCTTTCTTCTGGCCTTTGCCTCTGCGTTCTGGATGTGCTCCTTCCATGTTAATCTTCTGTCATAGGTGACTCCCAGGTATGTCTGCTGGTCCTCATATTCGAGTGGAGTACCGCCCAGTGTCAGATTGCCAACCTTGGTTTTGGTGGACAGTGAGAATAGCATGGCTGATGATTTTTCTTTGTTGATGGAAATACACAAGCTGTAATTCTGTCCAAGGCGAGCTGCATTCTGTACATGGCAGTCATTGTGTATTCCTCGGTGCACCATAGTACGAGGTCATCTGCATAGAGGGATGCTTGGATCCCATTTGGCAGCTCTGCTGCAATGTCATTAACGAAGAGTATGAACAGAGTTGGTGATAATACTCCGCCTTGTGGCACCCCCTGTCTCAGCAATACATTCTGTCCAGATTATCTATCCACCAGCACCCTAGCTCTGCGATTGTGTAGGTATGACATGGTCCATCAGAACATGTTGCCACCGATGCCTGTGCGCCGGAGCTTCAGGAGGAGGCCATCCTTCCACACCTTGTCAAATGCCTTCTGCAGATCGATAAAGGCAGCTAGCATCACCTTCTTGGCTTGAAAAGTGTCCTCTATGACCTGTGCAAGATGTGTTGTTTGATCTTCTGTGCTCCTGTATCTTCTGAAGGCGACCTGCTCTGAAACTATAATTTCTCTGACTCCAGGTACCACTGCAACCGCTGGTTGATGATGCGCTCCATGGTCTTGCATATGCAGCTTGTAAGACTGATAGGACGGTAGCTCAGCACTTTCGTCTTGTTCTTCCCTTTTTTCAGAATAGGAGTCATTCTGGCTTCCTTCCAGCACTGAGGAACCTCTCCATTGGTTCAACTGAGATTAAAGATGTCTAGTAACTTGCGAAGAGATGCATTACCAAGGTGTTGGATCATTTCATTCGTAATGCCATCTGGCTCGGGAGATTTCTTCTTCTTCAATTGGCGGATAGCCTTCTTCAGTTCTGCTAAACTAATGTCAACTTTCATTGAGTGTTGGTGTCTGTTCTTTCCTTTTGCTCTTTTCTAACCTCTTTTTTTATGCATTCGTGGTATAGAAATGTTGCTTTCTTTTGCATATGCCTTCGCAAAGGCATCTGCAGCCATCTTTCCTGTCAGTGTTTGTCCATCTTCTTCAAGAGTAATCTTCTCCCCCCCTACACCCTCATCATTCAGTGCTTTAGTCAGTCTCCATAGCTTTGTGGTGTCACTCTCTAAATTAAACCCCGCCGTCTTTTCCCTCCAGCTTCTTCTTTTGGCCTCCAACTTGGTCTTTAGATACCTGGCTTTAGTTTGTTGTAGCGTGAAGTGGTTTTCATGACAGGGATTACCCTCTGCATCTTCTCTGGCCTTGTCTACTTTATCATGTGCTGCTTGCAGTTCGGTTGTCCAGTAGGGGCGGTAGTTTTTCCTGAACCCACGAGGAATCGCTTCGTTGGCAGCCTTGAGGATACTTGAATTAAATTCCTTGACCACATTGTTGATGTTTCTCCCTTCTACTGCTATATTTTGGGTAAGCTCATTGGAACAAATGCCGAACAGACTCCAATTTGCCTTTTTGTAGTTCCACCTTGGATGTTGAGGTGAACTTGTCGAAATACTTCCAGAAAGAGAGAGGAGGATTGGGCGGTGGTTGCTTCCTCATAACTGCGATCCGACCACTCTACTGAGGTTTCTGTGAATGTCTTGTCGAGTGCCACCAGTGCGAGTACAACGTAGGCTGATCTGTTGGATCGTTGACAAGTAAAACGTGCTTTTCATCTTGCCATGCTTCAATGAGATTAAAGATGTCTAGCAACTTGCGAAGAGATGCATTACCAAGGTTTACCCTCGTTTATCAAGTGTTCCGTATCCCCAGCTCTGGGACTGGCTATTAAAGTCTCCCGCAATGAGGAAGTGGCAGTCCAGGACCTGGATTGTGTCAAGTGAGAGATTCTTGTCATTAGGGCAGTAATAATTGACAATGTCAATCACAGAGTTGCTGGTTGTTACCTTGATCTTGATATATTCTGCCTCTTCCATAAAGGTTTTGATCTGGCTGGCGTTCATGCTGTTTCGGACCAAGGTGATCACCCCGCCTTTCTTTCTTCCTCCTCGATCACACCGGAAAATCTGGTAACCTCTGATCTTAAATGGTTTTCCTTCTTGCAGGTGTGTCTCTTGGATGCAGCAGATATCAATGTTGTTTTCGTGCAGGAACTGTTCAAGCTCTGATTTCTGGTTGGTAACCCCTTCTGCGTTCCAGTGCATGGTGTTGATACTGGGGTTCTCTTTGGGTTTGGTCTTCTCTTTCGGTTGGCCAGTAGCTCTCCATCATCTCCCCCCGGCTCCACAAGACGAGTTGATGGGACCTCCAGTAGCTGAGGGCGGGCTCCTTCGAGGTGTGGAGCCCAGCGCTGCACCTGCCTGGCGGATCCTCACAGGGCGAGCACCATTTCGGTTAATTCGATCTCCAAGTGTCATTTCATTAGCATTGTGCGTAATGCTCTGGTTAGCCCCGCCAAATGTCTGGATTGACACCCAGTGGGTTACACCCCTGCGTCACGTTGAGGCTGAGCATATAGTCTTAAACAGGGGTCAAGGAGAGTTAAGAGTTGAACTGCCACTGGCTTCTCGACACCTGCCCGTAGTTTGAATTTTGTGAACCCCTCATTGCAACCCACAGCATAGTACCCCTTTCCTTCGCATAGAAGGTTGGTCCACGAGCCAGCAGAACTAGGACTCTGTACTCATCGTTGACATAGGTGGTTTCCACGGTGCTGTTGTTCTGCACGATCTCCCACCTGTTCAGAACCTGTGTGAGCTCTACCGTCTGTTCTATTGTGCTCTGAAGCTTGAACTCGAGTGTCATGCTCTTGATCTCGTGGATCTGTACCGAGATTGCAAGGTCAATGTACTTCCCAGCAGCGGACAATGGGTTCTCATCGTGTATACTGGGTCGAATGACCGTCAGGCAGTCCTTCCGAGGATCAGTGCGATGTGATGTCGCGGGTTCAATGGCCCATCTGGATGTTGCACATACTGCAGCATGTTTAAGGTCTGGGTATATAGAGATTTTAACCGGCTGCCATGTTTGGTAAAGTTCTCCACCAGATTGTCTATAGGCAGCTGGATGTAGCTCGCGGGTAGTGTCGGGTCATTCAGGTGTATCATGTCGACTTGCCGCGCCGCAAGTGCATGACGAGTGATGATGCTGGTTAGTATCTGGTCTCGGGGTGACGGACCTTGTACGAGACTGCCCTGCGGGAAACAAAAACTGGCTCCTAAGGCCGGTGGAACTCAATCATTCTCGTGGGGCTGTGCGACGATCGTCGCGAACGGTAAACACAACAGTCTCATCCCATGAGTTTGTGTCAGCAGTATGCCTGTCCATCGCAATTTTGTGATCTATGGACTTACAAGATTTGATTTGGTGACCTAAAAATATAAGTGCATACAATGAGTTTACCTAAACAATTAAAAATATGCTAGATAAAACTACAATGAGAGCATACGAAAATACGAGACATAGAGACAGGTAGATGAACTTTTAAACATGGGCCTCCCAGAGGTACCACACAGACTCGTAGGTCCGCCGAGGTATCCCCACAAGGGAGGCTCCCATACACGAGACCTAACTAGTTAACTTAATATAAGTTATTATACCTCTAAGCTGAAAGGAAGAAGGTTATCTCAGACGAAAAGTGATAGGCCTCACGAGGGCACTGCTCCTAATGCAAGTTTTGGGTGAGGAGTATTATCCTGGCGTGGGCCGTCATCGCTGAATCCTTGCGAGAGGCAAGTGCCTCACACAAGCCTCTGTCTCGGGAAGGTGTCGCCACTGCTTAAAGCAGAAGAAGAAAGGTAGGTAAAAATGGGCCTACCCTAATATTTCAATCAAAAATACTTTAGAAAGAAAAGACCATACCAAGTGAGATTATAACTATAGGGGTGCGCACTGCTTTACGTGAAGACGGGACGGAGGATTCCCAATGGATTCCCTTCTCACCGTCTTATGTAGTTCTTGGTTTACCGGAGTGCGGGGCTAGATTATCGCACTACCAGAAGAGAAGAGCAAAAACATATCTCTGTCTATCTAGCCTCGCACTCCGGTAAGACTCATAAGTAAGATTTTGTCTCTCTTCGTGTTCCACTCAGCCTTGTGGCTTCTTAATTGTTTGGATGTCCCCATCCGCACCATGGGCTGATCCGACTCTGGGAAACTATTGGGGTTTCCGAGCAGTGATGGCCAGGGTGTGGTGTCACATACACATTCCCGTGTATCTTCGGATACCTAGTAGTTAGCACTTTAAGCCAATGTAGGAAAGCACTGCAAAAACACATGTATTAATTATTATTTTATTTACTGAACAATCCTCCCGCACTGCAGTGCAAAACTGGGAAACTTGTGTATAAACCTAACGATAGGTAAAACGGTTAGTTCCATAGGACCTGGTGACGGGCGAGATACATACCCCACCGAATTCCGTTAAAATGTCTGGGCATGATATTTAGATCTGCCACGCCCTTGCGGGAAGGACATTTATGGTGGGTATTCGTCTCTCTTACCCCCACCATAACGATAGAACAATGGTCTAATAATGCTTTCGTGAAATGTAACCCATAACTTGTAATATTTTATCTGGTTACTGGGCAGGATGTCTGGATTCTTATCCAGTTCAGAGATCTTGCTACATAACATGTATGAGCGCTGTCTTTAGTATTGATGTCTGAGGGCATCTGTTCTCCATGACAGCCGTGTCTAATAGCTAGGTAGATATCAGACAGTTGTGGCCTAAAATAATTCTTGTTCTGAAAACAACTAACATGAATTAAGTAAAGCAGAAGGCCCGCATAAATAAAGCGGCACCTACTAATTCAGCATACCAAGAATCTCATAAGACGGTAACGAGGGAATCCATCGGGAATCCCCCATCCCGTCTTCACGTAAAACAGTACGCACCCCTATAGTCATAATCTCACTAGGTATGGTCTATTCTCTCTAAAGCATTTTTTGGTTGAAATATTAGAGTGGGCCCATTTTTGCCTACTATTCTTCTCCCGCTTTAAGCAGTGGCGACACCTTTCCGAGACGGAGGCCCGCGCGAGGCACTTGCCTCTCGCAAGGATTCAGCAATGACGGTCCACGCCAGGATAATACTCCTCACCCAAACTAGCACTAGGAGTAGTGCCCACGCGAGGCACATGACTTTTCGTCTCAGATAACCTTCTTCCTTTCAGCTTAGAGGTATAATAACTTACATTAAGCTAACTAGTTAAGTCTCATGTACGGGAGCCTCCCTTGCAGGGATACCTCTGCGGACCTACGGGTCTGTGTGGTACCTGCGGGAGCCCCATGTTTAAAAGTTCATCTACCTGTCTCTATGTCTCGTATTTTCATATGCTCTTATTGTAGTTTTATCTAGCATATTTTTAATTGTTTAGATAAACTCATTGTATAGACTTATATTTTTAGGTCACCAAATGAAATCTTATAAGTCCATAGATCACGAAATTGCTATGGACAAGCATACTGGTGACACAAACTTGTGGGATGAGACCATTGTGTTTAAAATTCGCGATGATGGTCGCATGGCCCCACCGGAACGATTGAGTTCCACCGGCCTTAGGAGCCGGTTTTTGTTTCCCGCAGGGCAGTCTCGTACAAGGTCTGTCACCCCGAGACTGGATGCTAAACAGCATCATCACTCGTCGTGCGCTTGCGGCGCGGTGAGTCGACATGATACACTGGAATGGCCCGACACTACCAGGCGAGCTACAGAAGCCTAATGCTATGTTCTTCCCTAGTGTCGAGTTTTGACGGGAAGACAAAGTTTCAGAGCGCGCTTCCTGCTTTTATACTATTTGGAGACGTCACAGGCAGCGGATGACCACACCCAAAAGTTTTAACAGGTGATTCGGTCATCCTTATATGAATGTTTCCTCGTTTCTGGCCCGAGCGTCATAGGATTAATTCCTCCCATATAAAGGGAGTACCTTTAATTATAGGAAGAATGGCTCATTAAACCTGTCTTTATTTCGCACATTTAACACCTCCGATCAAAATGAAAACGTGGTACTATTTTTTCTTGGCGGAGCCTCACCCTTTAATTAGTGTGAGTTGGTTCTCCAGGTTGGATGCTTATAAACTTGCCTATTTAATTTTAGGCTGGAGCGCCAGATGGGGTGTGTGGGAGCCAGGTGACGTCACCGGTAATCACCCTCGCCACTCCTCCATCCCGCTGTGGTAGTCACATTTTTGGGCGGCTCTTTTGTTTAAAGCGTTTGATCCAACTTACTGGAATTAGCAGTAAATGTCACGTGGTTGATCGGAAACGTGTATGCTGTCTATGGCGACGGCCAAAATGCTGTTGCTGAGGTGTAGTCTATTGTAGAGGCGAGAGATAGAAATATATATGTTACATCACGATCTTTATAATATCCCGTATTTGTGCGAGTTCTTTAACATGCGTCTTAGTAGGTGTCTGTAATAGGTAGTTCTCAGCCCGTGTTGATTATAGACTGGAACGCAAGGAAGAGAATTTTTGAAATTCTCTTTGTAATTTTACTGTCAGATTTTTTATGCAGCTTTACCGGCCCGTGCGCTAATGATTTCTAGCACGGTAGAGCAGTTGTGCTTTTAATCAAAAATTTAACAGTAAAGTTGTAAGTAATTTTGATGTGTGGTTTAAACAGTTCTATTCATGCGGTAGATCAATGTTACTGACCCCGTCAAGATAGCTGTGTTTTTCGAGCAGGAGGGCTGGCCAAGCATTCTCCTCAATAGGTAGAACTAGCTCCTGTCCCGGCCTAGACCAAACACATTAGTACCATTTTAATAATGGTTAAATTACAGTACAACTCGCAAAAATGTGTGACACAGTTATTACAATTACAATGCCATCGTTCGGAGATTGTGAATACAGTCAACCTGCGTGTCTGTGTTTCTGTCATGTTGGTGATTTGAATCTTATACGCGTGACTGGTTTTCTGTGGATGGTACTTGTGCTGTGGTGAAGGTGACATGTTTATGGCCACCGGGTGCGGGAGGTGGGAGGGAGAGGCGGCGTGAATGTCAACTTTATCGAACCCAGTGGGTATTTCACTCTGTAATGGCCGAGCCCGTGGGCTGGACAGAGTTACTTTAGAGTGTAGATGACCTGTTGGATGTTGTCGTAACTTTGATCAATCCATTGTTGAATTCAACTTTTCGGTAGCAAAATCCTACTCGTGACTGACGACAATGCGGGCATCTTGCTCTTTTAATAATATCGACTGTTATTACGTGTAGATGAAGTATGTAGTTTAGCTATTTCCGTACGATGTTGGGAAAAAGAAAAGGGGGAGGATCGTTGGACAAACGTCCTCCCGTGATGCGTACTGTAGATGGCTGTAGTGCATTCCTGATATCCATATGATCAGTTCTCCCGTAACTGGATAAGAAGGAGTGTGCGGGAGATTTGTTGGCTGCTGTCTGTTGATGATAATGTTGTTGTCGGGATGTCCGGGCTGCTGTATGATGCCAATGTTATAAGCGAAGTGGGCGCATTCCAGTTTTCCATGCTGGTGAATGCCAAGTCTGTTGTTATTTGCGGGAGGTATAGTCTGCGGGAGATATTATTTCTCCCGCAATTTTGTGCGGGAGGAATCTTTTTGCGGGAATATTTATGTCTCTACCGGTAATTAATTAAGATCGGTAAGTGCTGCTAAATGCTGTTGTTGCCGATGTTGAATTATTAAAAGAGCAAGATGCCCGCATTGTCGTCAGTCACGAGTAGGTACCATTATGCTGAGTATAACTGAGCAAGTATGTGATGTACGCACAACGATGAATTGACGCATCCAGTCTTGAAGGCAGGTGTGTTCTTGTAGGTGTTGACGTTCTGTCTGTTGTGTGATGTCCTGACTGCTCACGGGGGAGTATAGTAGGCCAATGGATAGGGTGGCCTTTGGATAGGGGGATCTGGTCATCTCCCGTTACACGACGGTTGGTGTCCTGTTGTAATTTTTAGACACCGGGAAAAATTGAGCCGAGAGTCTGCTGAGCAGGCTGCTTCCCTGGGCACCGTGGGGGTAACATTGGACAGTGCGGTGCGGGATGCCACCTCCTCTTTTGCAGCAGTCTCTCTCATATCTGAAGATCAACAGTCAACAGATGACGAGAGGAGTGTGAAATGGACTGGGCTGGTGATGTCTGAACTTGGTGTGATAAGGGATGCGAATGGGAGTGATGACGGTGGTGGGACTATTGGAGAGGGTGTCCCTTGGGGGGGGGGAGGGGTTGAGGTTTCACGATTTCGGGAATTGGTCGGGTACACCTTGTTGTAATGGTTCCGCGGCTCTAGACATGCCGAGGCTTCATGCAGCCTCTTCACTTCCATGCTATTCACCACATGTTCCACCCCACAGGAAGCATGGCTTGGGTCAGCCTCAGCTTCCCCTTGTGGTAACTCTATGATGGGGGGGGGGGGGCATAGCATAAAGTGGATGGGAATGGGAAGGGATCGGAGGAACAACTTTTCCATCTGGTCCCTTGGACAAAACAAACACAAAGTTCTTCAGATATGACTTCCGAGATCTAGTAGACCTGTGCTGAGGAGGGAGAGGGCGAGTACGTATCTCGTCATCGTCGTCAGTTTTAGCCGCCTGTTCATCCACATTCTGGCTTGGTAGAACTGGTGCTGAACTGGCACTGCAGTGCTCTGCGCTAACTGTGGGAATACTAATTTCCATAGAAATATCTGTCTGGGTACCGGTGTCATGAGAAATGCCCAGTCCGAGCTCTGGTGCTGGGTCGTCACTGACACAAGGTTTAAGTCGATCGAAGTGGATGACTGATCTCAGGCCGTCTGAAGCACGGATGCGGTAGGTCACGTCCGACGTCTTACCTACTACCACATAGGGGCCTTTCCACGGGTAACTCAGTTTCCTTGGCACGTTTGCAGACCGTCGTGAATCGTGTACCAATACCATTCTTCCTGCTTCATATGGATCTCCTTGCACTCTCCGGTCATGCCATGTCTTTTGCCACCGGTGTGCAGTGGATAGTGTTTCTCTCACTAACTCATGGGCTTGTTCTATCCTTTGCCGCAAGAGTTTGACATAGAGAGATGGTGAATTTTTCTCTCCTGGTATTCGTGGCATGGCCAGATCCAGGGGTAAGGCTAATTCATGGTGTAACTGAGCAGGGGTGTGGCCCGTTCTGCAATGTTCTGAAGTGTGGTAAGCCATGAGTACATACGGGAGCCGTAAATCCCAGTCTCTACAATCAAGGTGTGTTTCCTTGGTAAGCATCTCTGTGAGAGTTCTGTTGAATCTCTCTACCATCCCATCGCTCCGGGGGTGGTATGGAGTTGTCCTTGTTTTGACGATATGGAATAATTTGCAGAGCTCTGATATGAGCCAGCTCTCAAAATTACTTCCTTGATCAGAGTGCAACTCATAAGGTATACCAAAGCGCCAGAGCACATTGCTGGCCAAGACCTCCGCCCCTTGGTCTGGCAGAGCAAATGCTTCTACCCACTTCATAAAATAATCTTGTAACACGAGGATGTATTTATTTCCATCATCCATCGTATTCAAGGGTCCGAGCACGTCGATAGCCACTCGCTCCCACAGTGCACCAAACACTCTTAATTTGAGATGGTGTGATATGGTGTTGGCCAACAGCATGTTTTTGGCATGGGATACATTTGGCAACCCATGCCTTGACACTATCGCGAATCCCAATCCAGTGGAATCTCAGTTTGATATGGGCAACAGCCCTTTCCATGGCCAGATGTCCGGCGTTATCATGTAGTTGTTTTAATATAAATTCTCGATAACTTTCCGGAACTACCAAATGGTTATTAATGTATAGATCGTTATTTATTAATTGACATTCTTCGAACC
>JAVVLW010000409.1:0-13257 GCA_034401795.1 Chaetoderma sp. LZ-2023a
CAGAAAACAGAAGTAACCCCTGTCCAGAGGACGGAAGTCTATCCGAGTCTAAACGACCTGGAAGTACACCTCTAGAAACAGAAGCGGAAGTGTACAGACAACTCGGCTGATAGTTAGGGAACCAGCTGTTCAGCGTTTTGTTTTGTGTTTTCATCCCTCAAGTCTTAGGTGGGTTTGAATCCAAACCGGAAGCGGAATCGCTTCTACCGGAAGACGAAAAATAATAGGAGTCCACAGACCCCGGATATCTGGCATCACGGGAAGCGCTGCTAAAACCGTAAACGGAACTAGGAACCAGATCTTGAAGACCTGGATGTCCTACAAAAACGGAAGACATACCAGAAATGGACGGAACGGAAGTAATAACCGGATCTTGACGACCTGGATTTCCTGCCAAACCGGAAGTCCTACCGGAAACAGACGCCAGAGAAGAAAGAACCGGATCCTGAAGACCTGGATGTCTTGCCAAACCAGAAGTTAAAACGGAAAAAGGAAGTAAACCTGAGTCCAGAGGACCCGAGTCCTCCACAATGGAACAGGAAGAACTAGCAAGACTAGAAATCAAATTCTTGGCAATGGGTGATCTAGAAAAAACCTTGACGACCGGTACAATCGAAAAATTGGCATTTGCATAAGGTCCAGCCTTATGGACGTCAGCCTCAGCCACCACTGCTTGTGGGTTATGCCAGTCACTCTCAAGTCTTAGGTGGGTTTGACCCGGTGCACTACACGAGCCCACATTCCAGAGCTTAGTCGCTCTAGACTTCTGCTTAGATTTCTTTTTCTTATCCAAAAATTGGCATTAGCATAAGAACCAGCCTTATGGACGTCAGCCTCAGCTAGAGCTGGGCGGTCTGATGGTAGTACCGTGAGGATCGCGGTATACCGTGAACCGATACCGTGACCATTGACATTTCCAAATACCGTGAATACCATCCATAATGTTTGAGCAATATTTGAGAAATATATTCATAAAATCTGACTTGACCAAGGGTAAATAAGTGCTAATAGTACCAAAAAATACAGGCATCCCTAACTATCAGCCGAGTTGAGGTGAAAGGGTCATTGTAAAAACAAACATCAAGACGTCAATTACAAAATAATGACAGGCAGAATTGTATGTCAAACGTACATCTTGAAAGTCTCACGGTAAAATTGCTTTATTTAAAACATCTAAACTCATTCTCTGGCCGTCCGCCGGTAGTAATTACACTATAATATATTCCCTATTCCCGTTTCTATTATTTGTAATTTATTACTCCAAGAATTTTGTCACCGAACAAACACGCTAGAATAACAAAATAACATACAAACTGCGTGCTATTCAAACACAACAGCGATCTCGCAAAGACGTATCTGATTGGTTGTTCATGAACTAGACCATGGGAAAATACATTACTATGCTGAATTAATCAATGAAAATTTACTAAAACGTAGTATTTGCTATTTTATTAAGAACGAGCAGCGTTGAAGTCATTATTAATTTTTTTTTTCTGGCTTGTTTTAAGAAATTTCTTTAAGGATTAAATCCAGTTTAAGTAACGATACCTAAAAATTATAGTTATTTAGTTTTTGTAATTCATTTTTCAACTGGCTACACGTCGGAAGTTCGCGGAAATAGCTTTAGCTTTTTACACGCATTGTTCACGTGAAGCATGGCGAGTAACGAGTCTGCACATCGGGTACTCGGTAATTATCAGGAGCTTTGGAATCGGCTATATTCAATGTGGTGTTATATGTATGTGTGTCGGCATGTTTTCGCGAGTAACAGAATATACGACTCCAACAGAAATAAAAGAGTACAACACTCGCCCCGTTTAAATACTCGCGGATTTTGTCTAGACTCGGTTTATCAAAGCGCTCGACTGCCAAAATAAAATGTGCCATTTGCTGGTCGCACGCATTAATAGCAAGAACAATCCAGATTGAAAATAGTGCGCCCCAATGTCTCAAACAGCGGGTTATAGTTAGCGAGTCGACCACACCCTTTGACCGATATTCCCGTGAATGATATTACGTCAATAAAAATAGTGACCTAATAAAACCGTGAAACTAAACAGTCGCAATAGCCATGTTTTTCTTCTCTAAATCAGGAAGCCGATTTATTTATTTTACCTATATTTACCGTTGATTGGAGATGGAAGTGAAAAGGAAATGGGAAAAATTGTTCTAATTTCTTGGCATGCCCCAAGCTCAGATGACGGTATACCGTGGTACCGCGGTATTTTTTCATAGTACCGATACCGTCATGTAAATATCAATACCGCCCAGCTCTAGCCTCAGCCTCTGCCACCACGGCTTGTGGGTTATGCCCATCACCCTCAAGTCTTATGTGGGTTTGACCCGGTGCACTACACGAGCCCACCTTCGAGAGCTTATTCGCTCTAGACTTCTGCCTAAGAGATTTCTTTAACCTGCATGGAGGTTAGAGGGATCGGTTTCCCCCATTTGTGGGAACGCCCGCTAGCCTTCGGGCTATCGTCAGAAACTTGAAGAAAGATCCTGTTTCTTAGCTTCCTTAATAGCAGAAGATATCCTTAGCGGACCGCTAAAACGGAAAGAGGCGTAAAAATGAAGCATACCGCTTAGAAAATCGTAAATGAAGAGAAACATAAAACGCACTTCTAAAAAGGCGGGAAAGTTCAAATTAGAAATCAAAATCCCTACCGACAAGAAAACAACCTTGCATAGGGATAAATGATAATCCTTATAATGCACTAGAGGTAAATTGATAAGGGCTCTTGGTTAAATGCTAGAGAATTAATATGATGATGATGATATAGGCATAGTAATTAAGTTACCATGAAACGAGAACTCACTATTTTTTCTTTTAACTGAAAGTGATTAAGGGTTCACTGGAGTAATAGAGTGTTTTATATGATGATGACTTACAGGGTTTGTACACCTTTCAGGATCTGAAATTCCATGACTTTTCCATGACCAAAATTAACAAATTCCATGACCTCTAAGAATCAACATCTCAGTCAAATTTTAATCAAAGGACTATGTCCAGGGGAAAGGGTCAACAATAAATAGCAAACAGATCAAATAAATGAATTAGATTTATTATATAACTTCTTTTTAAATGACAGTCACATGACAGCGTACATATAGGCACTATAATACTATATATGGAATATTATTATTAGCATTGGTCATCACAGTTTGAGGTAAATATAACTGACTATCACAGATTCCCATATATCATATTTAATATCCGAGATTAACCCTTTATTAGCAGAACCAGAACACTTTTTTTAAATATTTACCACTGGAATGACTAGATCGCCTATGAATCCAATAATTCTATGGTAAATTTTCAAAAATAATCTCCTGATTCTGCAAATGCCTTAATGGAGTTTATCTACTAAACAGATTTGAGCATTATTTAGTGGCCATCAGGCAAATGGTATATATGTATGACTAGAAAAAGAGCATATTATGTATATATCGAGCATAACAACACAGGGTATATATGTAGGGCTATTATCCCTGTAATATACCTATCAGATTATTTTTTAAATATTTTAATACCAATTTGACTGGAAATTATTGCAGCATAATGCAGCAAGAACAGCCAGGCAAATTAATTTAAATTATTTTGAAACTAATTTCATTGAGCGTTGTTAGAGATTCAACATTATTCAATTTATTACAGGCATAGATGTAAAGATTAATAGCACTAGCTATCTAGTATCATCACCATGGCATCATATGTACAACCTTATCTAGACAAAGAGCATATGTATATATTGAGCACTATATAAAAAATATTTACCACTGGAATGGTATATGTAGGGCTAATATCCCTATAATATACCTATCATGGCCATGAAATCATTTTTAAAATATTTTAAAACCAATTTGGCTGCAAATTATTCCAGCCTAATGCAGCAAGAACATCCAGACAAATTAATTTAAATTATTTTGAAACTAATTTCACTGTGAGCATTAATATATAACTAAAGAGATGCAACATTATATAGGAAAAATTTCAAGATTAACCCTTTAACTGACAAATCCCTGAAGAATTAAATTTTGTAATACTTATTTAGTAGCAGACTGTTGAATATTTTGAAATTAATTTATATTAATACTGTTTCTCGGTTTGGCTAACAAATCCAGATGTTTTGAGCTTTTTGAGTGGCTTTTCACCGCAGCTTCACCCATATTAGATACGTCGAGACTTTAGACAAAGCCGACATCGCGCTTTTGAAGCGATAGCATCACGTTCTATCCAGCCACTGCACTGCGCATTTGATAACCAACTACCGTTAAAACTGCACTTTCCGGGCATTTTTACCAATAGTTAAACTTTCTTAGTCATATTTTATCACGGAAATATCGCGAACTTAAAAATTAACACATTACGGCAACTATTTACTGTTAGCTTTACTTACTTTACACAGCTGAAAATCCCAGCTTGATCGCAATTTATAAAATGACGACATGTTTGTTTACGCTGAGAAATAAACGAAATCTAGGATTTCTTTTTTCACGAGAGAGTTGATACTTACCTCCCTAATACTTTTGATATTGCTAAATATTGGCTTTCACTCAATAAACACTCAGATTTAAAACAGTTAGGTGCCCCTACTGGGCAGGGAGTCAGAGCGTAGTCTGGCGGATGCCAGCCCCACCACCGCGCATGCGCAGACTAGCACTTCCTCTGACTAGATTATTGGCTGACACACATGCAACTATTAAGAGCCTGAAGACCGAGCCTCTGTGGGGTGGAGAGGCCGGGTCCGTATCTAGGGAGGTAAGTATCAACTCTCTCGTGAAAAAAGAAATCCTAGATTTCGTTTATTTCACTTCAAGAGTATACTTACCTCCCTAATACTTTTGATATTGCCAGAATTCGAAAGTGAATCTGGCGGGAGGGAGGCGAGGTCAAAAGACCAGCTCATCCCTATACGCTTTTCTGCGTTTAAGGCACTTAAACTTCTGAAACTGTAAGAAAAAACAGTCAGGACTTGACTAACCATCGGATAACACCACCGATGTATGAGAGATGACCGAATGTCATATGCGCTCCCCCCCCCTCCTTCCTGGGAGGAAGAGTCGCCTGACCTCAATGTCCTATACGCTCTCTACGTACAAGTGCCATGTACTACAGGACAGAGACGAAAAAGCTCCATTTTCGTAACTCTCAACAATGAACCACACAAATACACAAACCATCACCATATTAATAACGGGTAATCGTGACAATACAATCAACAACGGACAACACATGAACAAGACTGACCTTGTTGAAATGGCTGCTGACATCATCTTCCCATTGGTAAAGACTGATGCAGGCCCAAAAAAGTGGGTGTTTCCATAAATTAATTGTGAAATATATAAGTAATGAGGAAAAACCTCCTCAAAAAATATAAACCGAGTTATTTTTTCAAAATCGACAAGGCGAGAGGATTAGAGGTGTCACGGAGATAATGGTCTGTAAAACTTGACTCACAGTGCCACTGAGCCACCGACATAATATCATCCACAGGGACCCCATTAAATAGGGCCGTGGATGTCACTACGCCGCGGACACTGTGAGCCTTGGCCACGTCAACCTGCTTCCCGGTGGCGGATTTATGGCAAAACTGAATGCATTCCACAATCCACCTGGAAATGGTGTCCTTAGAAGCCCTGCCATGGGGTTCAATATATGACAACCATAACGCTGACTGGTCGGTGCGCCACTCCGCCGTACGTTGTTTGTACCGGCGCAGCGCCCGGACGGGACACCATGCTTTAGAATTAGGATCATATCTAGTTAAAGCAGGCAAAATAATAGGTTGACCTGGATATTTCAACGACTGATTTTTAGCCAAGAAATTAATCCTAGGTAGCAGCTTAAGGCCTTCCCCTGAAACCACAAAACGGTCATCCTCGGCTGATAAGGCATGAATTTCACTCCTACGCCTAGCCGAGGCCGCAGCAATTAAAAACACAGTCTTCAGTGTTAATAGTTTCATAGAAATGGAACTAAGTGGTTCAAAAGGCTTATCACCTAGTACTTGAAGCACTAGCGATAAACTCCAAGACGGAATCACAGGTGGATTCCTTGGTCTTAGATTGCCCATGCCTTTAATTAATACATTTAATGTATTTACTTCATCACTTCCCCTCTTAGCCAAGCAAGGAATAACAGACATTAATGCTGACTTATAACCAGCAATAGAGTTAGGCTTGAGGCTATAGGCATCATAGAGGTGACAGAGGAAATCAGCTACTACTTGAATAGATGAATCCATTGGATCAATACATCTTTTTGAGCACCATTCTGCAAATCGACCAGACGTATATATACTGGTCTGGCGTTTTGTTAGCTTACTAAAATACTTACCACTCAATTCACTGTTTGCTAAAAGTCACCTGACTTAGATATCTCAGAAAATTTTAACCTATTCATTCCCATGGTGTAGGTTCCCTTGAAACAAGTTTAGCAGAGATACATCCCTCCATTGGGTAGTCTTGATAGTATCTCTTTAACTCTAAAGCAGTCATTGCTCTAGGGAACCGGTTCCTCTATTCCTATAGAGAACATATAAACGAGTCTGTGAGCATGCGCACTTATGCTACTATGCATGCGACCGAGTCCAAGCCGTCATTAATTAATTCCACAAATTTTTAATGATTTGCAATTTAACGATGCGGGGTGGCTGAGGTGGGCCCCAGTGAATTGAGTGGTAAGTATTTTAGTAAGCTAACAAAACGCCAGACCAGTATATATACGTCTGGTCGTTTTGTAACACAACAAAAATACTAAGCCACTCAATTCACTGTTTGCTAACACACAGAATTGGTCAGAGCCCAAATACTAGGTGGGTTGGTAAATTGCAAATCAGGAATGAAAGGTTAATCACCAAAAATACTAAAACCAACTAAATCGCTGAAGTGCTGAAATAGCACGAACAAACAAATGTTCGAAATAAAATACAATCATATAATGATAATTAGAAAATCTCAGCAAAGAGAATTTAAAAACAGCCGTGAGATGGTGAAGAAGACGGCTGACTAAAGAATCTAGGCAATTGAGCCTAGGTTTGAGTGGCGAAACGAGAAATGTCAGATTGTGAATTGAATCTGATCTTTCAGATAAAAATAATGTAGAATCTGACATTTATACTGCAACTTACATAATGTCGTCCACTGATAGATCTGCATAGAATGCGAAGGAGGCCATACCACGAACATCGTGTGCCTTAACACAAACTGAGTGTCTCCTGGAGATACATTCTAGTGTCAATTAATGGTGTCTGTAATCCAGTTGATGAGATGCGCGCTTACTAAACAAATTCGCATAAGTAATCTGAACGGTAGATCTGCATAGAATGCGAAGGAGAAGGCCATACCACGAACATCGTGTGCCTTAACACTTACTGAGTGTCTCCTGGAGGTACATTCTAGTGTCGATTAATGGTGTCTGTAATCCAGTTGATGAGATGCGCGCTTACTAAACAAATTTGCATAAGTAACCTGAACGGTGTTTCAAAAAGATATTTTAAATTGGGCATAGTTTTCGGAAAGGATTGAAAACAATTAATTAGGTTTTATATATATATAAGATCTCTTCAAGGGCAAAGAATGAGGCCAGCTCTCCTACCACCTAGAAAAGATCATTCCCAAAAAGAATATGAATATCAAAATGCCATCTAACAAACGCGGCCGCGAATGATTTCAGAGTTATACAATTAAACAGATGGACCCAAGAATGAATTAATAGAGGAATTTATTATAGGTATTTGCCTTTGTGCTATACCCTAAAAATACCGGTACCATGGATAAATGATGTAAATACTTAATAACTCTCAAACCGGCTTCTAGAAAACAAAGAAGGATAGATGCTAGTGAAAACGATAACACCACCCCAGCATACAGGGATTTAAATCATCAAAAAATATGCCATGAATCTATGACTTGATGATGGGATGCAGAATCGGGCGAGATAATGTGCTGTTCTAACAACCATTTGAAAACCTTAAATATACTCTGGTAAATTCTCCTGTAACAGATAGTTTGAATTGATTAAGAATACTAAAGTTCAGACAAAAAATCCATTTCTGAAAAACAGGTCTCTTGGAAAATACCATATATACATATTGAAGATTTGTGGAATGATGAACTGAAAGCTGCTGTTAAACGAGATAGAAAATCAGCAAAATTGGTAAGACGCTTTGGATTTCCACAAAGAGGACTACGAGATCCACTGAATAACTCTCATTGGCCCAAGCAGGAGTGATTAAAGGGATAATACATTCTGCTGACAAAAGTTCTTAAAGACAATTGTACTAGAAACCGCTGACAAAAGTTCTTAAATACAATTGGCACTAGAAAGTTAAATTGAAGATAATTTCAAAAAATGTGAAGTCTATGACTGGGCCAGAGCAGCTACCGCCAGAGCCTAGCCTGGAGGAAGAATATGAACATCAAATCTGGACACTATACTGAGTAGAAACTTAATGGGATGTAATAAATGAGCTACAAGGAAAATCATTCTACCTGGAATGTGAGCTGCTGAAAGTTTTGCTGACATCTCCACTGCAGGAGGAAGACCAAGACTCCAGACAAAATATGATAACCTCAACTGCCCTGCTTGTTGATGAAGGTCACTACTATAGAAATGACTGCATGAGCAGATAGGTGCTTGTGAAAGAGACAATATCTCTTCATTCTCCAATATTCCTGAGTATTGAAGAGGAATACTAGAGTATTAGTTCCTGTTCTAGTTCCTGAAAAGGAAGAGAGTAGTAAGACTACTTTATCTGATTCCATAGACACAAGAACGAGATCCCCTCCCCCAAACACGTAAGAACAAGACATCAAACTGGACCTGCAGATGGATTAACTGGTGAATTGGTACCGATGACACCCAACGAATGAAAATGCAGTGTATGCAGTCGTGGTGAGGGACAAAATTCTGAATTACCAGACTTGACCTTCGTACACAAAACTGACTCCATTCGGCCCAAATTTTAACACAATTAAGCAACCTTCCAAGCCAGAGGAATCCCAGACTGGCTATGATGTAATTAAAAGAACCCAGATCCAGTTAGGACAAATTCTGTATATATAGAAATATCAGAAAACACTGTCCCTTATCCTTGACTAGACCAGTGATGACTAGGCAAAATGACTCCATGTCCATATTATTCCTTTCATCGATGAACTCCATTTCTGAGACAACATAGTAGGAAAAGAGTTGAATATAAAACGATTGACTAAGTAATTTTTGTCTCAAACAGTATCAAAGCAGCCATGGGTTCCAGACAAAATAATTCCAAAATATACAACAGAATTAGTATTAAATCATGAAGTGTAAATTTTTTGGAAGTTGTCAGAAAAGGATAAATATATGAGTTGAAGATAAGAGCCGAGACCCTATAAAAGATGATCTGCCAGCACCTCATAATCCTTAAAATCTGGATTCTGCCATTCCTCCACTGTATCCTACTTGAAAAGAGCAGAAAATTATTGATCAGGAACAGAAGCAGGACTAATGTCAAAGGAGACCAACATGGTTTGATAGAAAAAAGGGGGATTCAATGACTACATTGATTGTACCTTATATGTAGGAAATCTGCTACCTAAGACATGCATGAGGCTAGCTATACCCATCCCACCCCTGATAGAGTAGAGATTATATAGAAGCGCTTAAGCATGACAGCTAGGACCAGAATAAACCTGCAGAATCTTATTTTACAAATCTAATTTTAAAACAAAGCTAGTATGATATGAGCCCAATTGTTAATATCTTTATCAGATGATTAAACAGGAAAGAAGTCCATCAAACCTGTGACCAGATCAATGATGGATAAGGACAAAGGACTGAAACTACACAGAAGGGTGAAAGGAAAAAACCATATTCCACAATCCATGCAAAGGCAATAATCCAATCATCTTGGTTAGGCCCCCTTGAGGAATTTATTTAATAATGCCAGGGAAATTTAGAATTTAGAAGAATAAAAAATAGGCTTGAATAGATAAGGCTGAGAAGACCTCTCCATATGACAATAATAGAAATAGATATATCCCTAGACAAATAAAAAGATCAAAATTTCTACTGAACTCGAGAAAGGAGCGGTGTAAATCTTGATAAGACAAAAAAGATTTTGTTATTGTGACAAGCTTACATTCACCCATAGATATGCTTCATCATGGCGAGGGATCCTACTGACAGAAAAGAAAGACTGAAAAACTATGTTAAAAATAAATCAGGCCAGATATGATACTAAAAGATAGCAAACCACTATTCACAATTAAAATAATAAAGTCTGACGCACTTATTTGCAGATTGATATTAGTCGAAAGATGGAGGCTGATAGTTAGAGTGTAATACATGAGAAGATTCAGGAGCAAAACGAAATCTAGTGAAATCAAAACGACAAAAGCACTGCTAGGATCATAAGAAAAAATTAAATCATTCCTAGAAGATAAATGCGAAGAGTTGGGTGTACACAAGGTTTCGAAGGATGAGGATAATTGGATGGTTCAGCCATTGCACTAAGAGCAACTAATAAAGAATTAAAGAATCCAAAATAAGAGCCCCTGAAATAGGGCATTTAAACTGTCAAGTGATTTAGAAACAAACAATACCAGCAAAACACCAGAAGTGATTTGATTTGGCATACCTAAACCAGAAGTTTAATTATAATCAGTTGCTATGCCATAAAAATTGAGTTATAATCTAGGTAATAATACTGAGCACAGGACAATTAGGCCTCATGGTCATCTCTTCTTCATTTATCTCCATGCCTGTGCCGTCACTTCTAGTCATGGGTTGCGTGTACGGTGTAGTCATACATTGGCTTGACTATGCCAAAGCCTACCTAAACCATTTTCGAATGTTTTAAGAGATGGTGTGGAAACAACATGTTCAGACCAACATTTCACAGTTTACACACCCCTTAGAGAGAAAATTTTTTCTAACTAGGTTAGTTCTCCCCCTCTTCTAGACTTTCAGATGATTTCCACGAGTAATAGTCCATTTGCAAGCAGAATGTTATATTTGACTATAACAATTAATCGATTGAGAGCCGATAGAATGATCCCTCATAGCCTGGGTACGTGCTCTATATATTCAATTTCACCCAAGTTAAGTACCCTAGAAAGAATTTACAAAATGATGAGAGATTAGATTATACATTAAGTAGGGAAAAAACCCATCTTAGGGCTAATAAAAGTGGCTGATAGTCAAGAACTTTCCTGATCCAAAGGCTATGCTTGCTACTAAAACACTGAGATCAACACACATCTCTGATATAGTAAAACTTGGTCATCAAAGTTTGTAGCGTTTACTATCAAAATATTAACCATTTAACTCTCGAAGTTATTAGTCATAAGTTGCAACTGAAATAAGTTGACTCTGAATGAGTACCAGCAAATATGGGAGTGGCGTATTTACTTAAAAATCCATAAATAGGTCGCACATTTATGCTCAATTTACATGTTCTAAAAAATTTGCGCGCACTATATACAAGGATAAAACTTATTTTCCTCTGAATTTTTAAACATCTTAACGTCTGAAGATACCACGAAAAAACCCTTCACAAATCTTGTCACCTCGCGGCTATGCTTAATGTATACCTCAAAACATCATTCGCAGAAGTGAAATTATTAAATTGAGCAGCCTAAATATTGCGTATCCTTTAATAAAGATTGTTTTTTCCATCAAAATTAATCCTAACTTGACATAAATGTCGTCTTTATAATATATAAATCAGAATCACGTGATAATCACATGATATATAAATCACGTGATATTATCTGACCAGATTAGGTTAAAGCAAATTTTAATGAAGTAGGTTAAGCGAGTACTCGGATATAGATATCCTGGAATCGGAAATTCGGCAATGAGATCTACGCTTCTCGTCAGCGCCTCCAAACGGAGATTTACTTTGCCACTGTCCGGCTCGCTAACAATAGACGCTGGCTACCCAGTTTAATTATCGGCCGTTCATGCAATTTTTCTAGAACATCGCATTACGTTTTAGATCATTTTAGGTTCACATTACAATATAACCAGTAATATATATAATAAGTTTTAACGCTAGATTTAGAAATCAAGTGAACGCAAGTTTCTCCCTAGATTTACAAATCAAGTGAACCTGATAATCTGGCACAGGCTTAATAGCCTATCTAACAAAAGCGGGTTATGTGATTACGAGGATTCAATTCAGTATCGTAATTTTGAACATCCGGGCATTCCGAGATCGTCCAACATTTGCCAATTTACGACACACTAAAGAGGATATCCCATAGCAACGCAATGTTTACATTTTTCATGAAACTACGGCCATAAAAAATACTTGCGTCGACTAACCCCGCCAGGTATTAGAAAACATAAAATCTCGAGTAATTTTTATAAAATATTAAATAAAAGGTAAAAAGGTTTCATGGCCCATTGCTAGTAATGTTAAATTAGCCTGCAAAAACGCCGCCAATTGAAAGCGAACACCGAATCGCGAATTAATACGATGGTCTTGTCTTTATTGTAATACGACTGACATGACTGACTGATCATCATGAAGTAATTGCGAGTTTCATGTTAGTTGGTTAGTAACGGTCCTTAGAAGGACCACTCGCTTTTCTTCAGGGGATGATCGTGGTGTATCCTTGTGGTGTTCATCTGGTCCACCACGCCTGTTTGCACCACTGTCACATTCTTAATAGATCCAATAACTTCCCAACCGGTATATTACATAGTTATGTAGGATACCTTATGTAGGATTCGATCCAAACCGGTATGTAGTATACCTTATGTAGGAAAGAATGACGCTCGGAAATACGTACCTAGTCAAAACTCTTAATTGATCCACTAACTTCCCAACCGGTATGTTACATATGTTATGTAGGATACCTTTCGTAGGAGATGTTCCAAACCGGTATATAGTATACCTTTCGTAGGAACGGAGCCTCGTGGCTAAAATAGGATCAGAGTTATTGACTTCACCTGGCTTGTAATGTGAAGCTGGCGCCATTTTCTTTCAACTTGGTCACAACGAACTTTCTGCTCATATTCACGTAAATTATAACCATTTTACATAAGTACTATGACTTATTCAACAAAGACCACTTGTACTGTGGTATTCATGAAAAGCAAATGTGGATGTAGCTCCACAAGATTATGGAATGAATAGGATTTGTTGAGATAAAAGTTAGGTGTTTCCCGTAATACAGAAAATTAATTAATGAAGGCTTGGACTCGGTCGCATGCATAGTAGCATAAGTGCGCATGCTCACAGACAACACACGTGTCATGCG
>JAVVLW010000410.1:0-15000 GCA_034401795.1 Chaetoderma sp. LZ-2023a
TCCTGTCCAACAAATGGGCACTCCTCAATACCACTGCAGAGGTCGGTTACGACCGGCCTCACCATAAAGGGTTAATTAGTGTCAATGATAGTGCGGATGAATGTGATGATACGGCTAATATAACCGGCACTAATGCAATTGATGAATTATGACCAAGATGATGTTAATTATCACAATGTCCAGCCGCCATAACGTGTAAATCCTGTAAAATCATTGTTCGCCATATGCCACTTTGTGATCTGGGTGCAAATGAACTGAAACTGAATCTCTTTTTGAAATATTGAATTGTGTCTATTGTTAAATATATGATATCAAGCGCTTTAACAGTTCATATTAAATTGATCACACCGGCTTAACACCTCCTCAACACGCTCAAAATGCTTCTTCTATCAATAATTAATCATTCAATGGCCGTATGTCAACTGGGCAAGGATATTTGAGTGAAGAGCTTACTATTAGGTCTTGAGCCACTCCTGGAAATATTGAAATATTTTTTCCAAGTTTTATTTATTACAGTCAAACGCGTATGAATGAAAAGTTGTTACTAATAATTATGGCGGCTATCGCTTTGAGGACATTTATACAGCCATTGGTAGAGTAACTAATAACGTAGATAAATACCCTCAAATGATATCTCGTACTTTTACTATGCATTTGGTGACGTCATTTTAGATACAAATTTAATGTTAAGACATTACCGCCCAGTCATCCATGACATAACGCTCTCTGATAAATACTCAAATATCTGTGCACATTATTTTTTTCTCCACAAGGCTTTAAGCAAATTTTCATAGATCTTTTTGTTTTTATTCTCGTAGCTCGAAAATGCGTGGTGGATGGGATAGAGTACGAAGGGAGCAGCCCATTCACGTATGTCAGAGGCTGTTATCGTTACAGCTGCTACTGCCAATCCAGTGGGGCATGGAATTGTCCGGGTCGAAATACCAAGAACATCTGCCAAAGTGAGTTGACACGTTACCCCTGTGGAATGTCGATGTATCTATATAGGAAATGTGTTGAGTATTTTGAAATTAATTAAGTGAGCAATTAGCCGAATCCAAATTTTATGTTACCTAAACAAGTTATATGCTGAAAATTTTGAAACTAATTTAACTAGGGGCTGTTGTAAATCCATCAAAGATATATAATTCATACACGTCAGTCAGGTAGTTGATTATAACCTCATATGATTGACTGAGAGACTGAGGATTCCAGTTTATCTTATATCATCATAATCCACTACGTACCGTGTAGTATGACGTCATAATTAATTTTGTCATGAATGGCGTAGCTAAGCTCGCTTCGAACGCTTAATTGATGACCGACTAAGTGTCGTGCCTTTAATATTTACTAAACACGCTGTTGAATATAGGCAGCAACAGCACCCAGTCAAATAAGCTTCAACATGTTCAACAGGTTACCTGTATAGTCAGGGAGTACAAGGATCTATTGATCGATTCCAACACAGGGAAAGTGTGGGTGGAGCTTAGCTAACATTGGGCGGGGCAGTCACAGCCTGATTTAGCCTACTAGGCGTCCAGGGCCATTAACTTTCTGGAGCCCCATCAATTTCAGACAATAAAGATTGAATAACAGTGAGGGTCAGGATGGGTGGCGGGGGCTCTGGCCACTGATAAATTATATACACTACTACTACCACTACTACTACTACTACTACTACTACTACTACTACTACTACTACTACTACTACTTCTACTACTACTACTGCTACTCGCCTTTAAAGTGATACATTGTTATTATAAAATAATTACAATGGACAAAAATAATTTGTGCAAATTTTAGGAGGCCCAAAACATTGGGGCCCCCTGGGTTTCTAAGATGTGCATGCATGCCCAGCACAGGTAACAGTGTAAATAAAAACGCTTTGACTGAAAAGACAAACGGGGAGTCTATGGCTTTCTAACCCAGGAATTCTGTTGAATATTCTGAAACTAATTTAACCCTTCGTGTGTCAACCGCGCGTCAAAGCGATCAATATACCACTTATATAGGCCTATTAATTAACCATTTGACGGTCAAGATTTGTAATAAAGAAGAAAGTGTTGTTTATTGAATGCAATCCATGTGCAGGCCAAGAGAAGACAATTTTTAAAGGTTTTACTGTAAATGAAAGCTGTTTGAACATTATATAGTCAAGAAAATTCAAATTTGTGCACAATCATTAACCATTTGCAGGCCAAGAGGAGACAATTTTTTGAATTTATCACTGGAATGACTGGCTCGGTAACCGATCCAGTCATTCAAGTGGTAAATTTTCAAAGAAATTGTCTTCTCATGGTAAGCAAATGGGCATTCCTCAACAGCACTGAAGGCACTGCTTTGGCCAGTTTTACCATTAAATGGTTAAATTGATGCAAGATGGGTTACGTCAAATTAGTTTCCAAATATTTCTCCTCTTACTAGTGTAGTTACAATGAAATTTAGGTGCTGGGTATTCGTATTTCAAAGTGCTATGTTAATTACAACTCGTAGAAAATGTAGGCGAACCCTAGCTAGAAATGGGCAGATCTTAGTTAGAAATGGGCGGGGCATAGCTAGACATCGATCGCTCTATTGTTGCTGTCTTGTGTCATCTTTTGGGTATGACGTCACCAGATATGTGAGGATTTTTTATAATGAGTTCAGAGACTTGAGTGACACATGGGAAATTTCCATTGAACTGCATACTATAGCAGAAAGAAAGAAGATAATGATCAATTTCTAGCTATACCCCGCCCATTTCTAGCTATGTCCCGCCTATTTTTAACTATGCTCCGCCTATTTCTAGCTAGGTCCCGTCCATTTCTAGCTGACACATATTGAAATCGATTTATATAATTTGAATTTTGAATTCTCAGAATCCCAGTTTTCAAAGCTTTTGACTAATTAGACTGGGCGCTGTTTCTCCCAAAAGGCAGCAACAGCACACACCCCACCCACCCGTCAAATTAGTTTCAAAATATTTAACATAATATTTATTAAAAAGTATATTCCATTAAAATTATACAATTCGTACACTCAACGGAACTTTTCAACGTTTAATACGGATCTAGATAAATCATTTATTATGCATTTTGAGTGTGGCGTCAGCCTATGTGTGGAGTTATTGACAATGCCGTTTATTAATTAAGTAATCTATATCATAGGTCAGGGATGTGTTGTTGATGGTCGTAATATCGCAGCTAACTCAGATTTCACAAGGACAGCACAGTGTTATCGGTATAGTTGCAGGTGTAATGCAGGTGGCAGCTGGAACTGCCCATCCCAAAATGCCCAGAGAGTGTAAGATAGTGTTATAAAATGACAATGGATTAGTCCACTTATATCTATATTCCGCCCATCTCTAGCTATGCCCCGCACATACAGCGTATTGGCTTCGATTTATATAGACTGGTTTCCCAGAATTCCAATTTCATTGTAACTATAGAACTAACTTGTTGAATATTTTGAAACTAATTTTACTGGGGGTGTTGCTGCCTATGGTAGTGACAGCGTTTCACGCATTTAGCTGTGAATATGCACCTTAAAATACATACAATTCGTACAACTGACGGACTATTCAAAGTTGCTGACGGACTTAGCTACGACATTCTTTACGTATTTGATCGTGACTTTATTGATTACGATCTCCTATACCCGACTGATAGACTGGATTCATCCATTGTTAAATAGTGTTTGGCAAGTGCAGTGTCTTAATATTGTCCATTATGAAACATATCTTGTTCGATATCGATGGACGATATCAGCACCACCCCAAACATATTCAACCGCACCCTCGCGCAATACAACCAGCCATAACACATACAATAACAAGGCAACCGCAGATTCCTCATTAGATGAGATAGTTAGATAGGAAATAGGGATATCAAACACATTGTTTTGTTGCATATACCTCGGATGTCATGTATAAGAAGGGCATTTTTGTCATTTAACAGCTCTTTACAAATTGGTACAATTCCATATGGCATTCTTCATTGTGTTGCTATACCGTGGTGTGTGTATGTGTACGTGCGCGCTAGAGAATTGTAGGGTAAGGTGACCCGGATATACTGAAACTTTGGATATCAAAGAATCTGCTGCTCCAATGTGGCTCAAACATTAAAGGAATGGATCAGGGAATTAACATATGCTCTGGAATGATAACTGTATATAATAATCAACGTATAACCATCAGTAAACCAGAAATTAATCAAAATGTTTTGAAAAGCAGTATTATTATTATTATTATTATTATTATTATTATTATTATTATTATTATTGTTGTTATTATTATTCAACAGATGCTGACTTAGCTGGAGAAAGGTCACGTAGTCACAATTAGAAGAAAAACTGTATGATTAAGTTTGCAATCATGTTGTTAGATTTATTTGGCTTTGTGCCATCGTTCAGCTATCTAATAGATTTCTTTTATCCCATGTCTACGTATTGGGTTTTTTAGCTTTAAATACATTTCTGTGTTCCATTTAGTTATATCCTTGTCCGTTTTAGTTATCTGAATATCACTTTGATTTATGTAATTAATTTAGGTAGATTAAAAGAAATATTGATAACGTCCAGTGAATGTACCCATCAAGTTTATCCATCCGTTATCTGGCATCATATGACGTCATAATCAACTAAGTGACGCGTAGAATGACGTCATAATTAAGTATGGCATGAATGACTCGACTTAGTCCGTCTTTAATGTGTAAGAGTCTGACACATTGTACGTCATTTAATAAGCATTCTGTTGAATATTTTGAAACCAATTTGATTGTGTGCTGTTGCTGCCATAGGCAGCAACAGCACCCAGCCAAATTAGTTTTAAAAACATTTAACAAGTTACCTGTATAGTTTTCTCGATTTTGATAGACAGGGAGTTCAGTGATCGATCGATCTCAACACGAGCGATGTGTAGATAGAGCTTAGCTAGAGATGGGCGGACAACTCCATTGGATAAACCTACAGCGCAGCCACATTATTTTTAACACGGTCATCATAGTTCACCACAAATTACAAATCAATGGAGCTACACCACACGATGTAATAGCTGACATATTAAGGATGAGTTTCGTCGGATTGAGTACGTTTTAATTCTCTTGGATAGATTGTTGACAACTTCAGGTGGAAATGTCTGTTATTCATATTAAAGCGTATCTGAGAGTTTCTATTGTAGCATTTAGATAATGTGATCCGGCTTCTGCCGTCGCATAGAGATATGAATATATATTCAAATGGACCTTTCCGGTTTATCCATCAGTCATATCACGTCATACTCAACTACGTGACGTGTAGGATGACGTCATGATCAATGATGTCATGCATGCTGTAGATAAGTTCGGTACGAAGGCTTAATTGATGACCGACTAAGCATTGTTGTACGAATAGTATGTCGTTACCATTTAATAAACATGCTGTTGAATATTTTGAAACCAATTTAACATCCAAACTGATCTCTTCACAAACCAATGAACCCTTCCATTTTAGCCATGCCCCTCCCATCTCTAGCTAAGCTCCACGCACACCTCGCATGTGTTGGGATCGATCGAGCTCTGAACTCCCTGACTATACATTTCCAGAAAACCATACAGGTAAGCTGTTGAATATTTGAAAACTAATTTGAATGTGTGCTGTTGCCGCCTATGGTATAGTAGAGTAATAAAGACAGGCAATTCGTACAACGTGTCGGACTATTAAGACTTAAAGACGGGTCAAATAGAATAATTCATGACGTAATGATTATGACGTCAGCCTACTACACGCCGCTTAGCTGATTATGGCATCAGATGACGTCAGGTGATAAATGGATGCTCTGAAGAGGTGAATTCTACAACACTTCCAGTTTTATTTTTGCTAAAAGTGGCTATCAGACAATGCTACATCGTTGAACTACGTTCGGTTGTAACAGTCTCTGGCTTACCCATGCATTAAGTATGATATCCAGTCCAAACTCCAACGCGAGATGTAAATAATAACGGGTCTAAAATAGCTACGTGCTTGGGAACCGCTGGTTTCTGTTTACTATTTCGCCATAACACATTTTATGTGGTTGCTCCGCCCATCTCTAGCTAAACCCAACCCAGGCTTGGGGGTCAACCGATCCCTGCGCTCCCTGAATCTTAATTTCCAGAAATTACAGGAAAGCTGGTGAATATTTTGAAACTAATTCGACTGGGTGTTGTTGCTGTTCATGGCCCTAGTCGAATTAGTTTCAAAATAGTCAACAGCATGTTTATTAAATAGTAAAGCCATCCAGTTTGTACAACAGCGCTTAGTCTGTCATCAATTACGTGTTCGCGATGAACTTAGCTACGCCATTCATGACGTAATTGATTATGACGTCAGCCTACAGGTCACATGGTTTAGTCTGACGTAATATGATTGATGGACAAAATTGAATCAGCCATTGGAGAAATATCTAAGTACAGTACAAAATGGATAGATATTAATTGCCATGTCGCTTTCGCTTGCAACATGTCATGTCAGGTATTTCGATCAACATGACAGATTGGATATAGCGGACCGCCAGGTCTCTCCGAGTATCTAAGACTGAGACTGTTGAGAGCCAGAGCAGATTATGACCATTAATTATATACTTCTGATAGTTTCCATTCAGAGTGGAGGTAACTGCCTATCAGTGTCTCTTTCAAAAGAAAATTTTCCCATGGACAGAAACTACGGACTTACAGCGCCATGTGTGAGGGACCATAATCAGATCTCTTCCCTAAGAGAACTGTACAGATCTGCCACTGCTACCTATGATAAGGTTGCGTGCGTGCGTGTGCGTGTGTCAGTGCGTGCGAGTGTGCGCCTGTGGCGTTATCATTGGCTGTTAACCAAAACAATTATTTGTTTTATTTAACAATCGCATAACCATTAAGGTCATATATACCGGAAATGATAGATTCTAATTTGACCGGTAGCTGTTGCCACCAACTCTTGAACAGTTTTCAATCTGTCTTGAAAATGAGACATTGAAATATCAAGCATTAACACGATAATAGACACCTGGACCCGGATATACATCATCAGGCTAATAATTAAGCGCGTAACCCGTTTGAATGCAAAGTGTACTACTGTGTTATGCGTCTGAGTAGATATGACATCACATGTGCTGAAACTTGATATGAAATTGTTTCCATGGCGGTGCTTCTAACAGAAAGTCATCCACCATGATGGATGATCTCCCATGAGTGCAAGACGAAAAGGCCCATCGAAATCCGATTTTAGAGTAATGGATTAATTTGCAACTAAGCATGCGCATGTATAATCTGCGAACCATTGAATGCAGATTAGATAGTATCAATTCTTTACTGATTTCCTACTGGCGCCGTGCTGGAGATTAACACCTTTCCCGGTCTCCTCCGCAGGTAACTTCGAGGGGTGGAAGCTAACTAGATCAGGGTTTGCGAACTGACAACCGCATATATGTAATTCACCTTTCCAGAGTATCCACCCACCATAGGACGTCATATGACGTCATGATCAGCCAAGTGGCGTGTAGGGTGATGTCAGAATCATTACGTCATAAATGATTCTAATTGGCCCATCTTTAACTCTTAATAGTCCGACATCTTGCACAAAATGTGTGTCTCTACTATTTAATGACTGATCGGGAACCTAATTGATAGCAACCCACCCCACCCCCACCCACCCCGCATCCTGTGCTCATGCTCAGAGGGATCGGATGGCATGATCTCCACCCATCTCTGACCGCATGTCCACGACATGCTCGTGGTTTATTCCTGACTTTGAGATTCAGATTGCAGTCTTCGGAATGTGCTGATACATATTATCGCCCACGTATCATGCATTGTTGAAACTTACTATTACTTGACAACTTAATAACCTGAACATTCTGGGACTATACGATACCACAACCGTACATTAATTCAGACTTCATAAGACAGTAGGGCTTTCAGGTGTCCACTTCAACCTTGCACTATAGCAAGTCTTTAACGTGCCTCTGGACTCTCACAAGCCCACTGTCTTTTCTTCTTCTTCTATCGCTTTTTCTTCTTCCAATATAAAGAGAACATATAGTAAATTACTTGTCGGTGTGTGTGCATGCAGTGGGTGGCTGTCGTAAGTTAAAACTGTGTGCAGTGCTCCACAATTTCTGTACACAATGTTCAGCTAGTATTCTGTCCAGCATGATCTGAGAACCGACAAGTCTGTCAACTGGTGTGGTTTTCCATTCTCAGCTGTTCTCAGATAAAGAACTTGTAGCAGTCAGTGGTTGCATGGACCTGCCTTCGCATGTGGGATCCTCTGGTACACCTGTCACCAGCATGCAAATGTTGGTCAGCTGGTTTACCAATCAAGATATCGATTGCTTTTTATGGTATTTTAATGTGATTCTTTATTCTGCAATGTTCTAGAGAACACATAGTACATGTCGGTAATAATCTTGGTGATGCTGCTTGGTGGTGTGAAATCATTGTCAAATCTGGCTGCTCTATTTTGAACACGTACAATTGATGTGATAGATCTTGGTGAAGTGATGGAATTACATTGGATCGATGATTTGACAGGGCTTGATAGACTGTTATTCTCCTGATATGTTTAGTACCACGCAGATTCTGCTTGATGAATTCAAGGGAGCTGCTAGCTTTACTGGTGATGATATTTATGTGGTCTTTCCATCATCAGTCCTGCCTGACGGAGAAACCAGGGACTTGCTACTTGTCTCTTTTTGTAGTGTCTGTCCCGTTTTGCTATGGCAGTTAGTTATTTGTAGGATATCTCTCTCTCTCTCTCTCTCTCTCTCTCTCTCTTTCATTCTGATTTGTGCAAATATAAATATAAATTGTGTACATAAGTTTAATTATATGCTGACGTTTAACAATTCTGTAGGGAGCGGGCAAGAATAAGTTGCCACAACTTGTGCCCAATCCCATTGTACAGATGTTACAATAAAATATGTTTAAAAAATCTCTTAATCCTTTCGTACCAATCACGGCCTCTGTAGTGGTCTTGATGAATGTTCATTTGCAGGCCAAGAGAAGACAACCTCTGAAATTCAACCACCGGAATGACTATCTCGATAACCAAGCCAATCATTCCAGTGGTAAACCCTCAATAATAGTCTTCAACGGGCATGCAAAGGGATATTTAATAAGCAAATAATTTGATTTTCATGACTGAATTTAGTCATTAAAATGTTAACAGACACTATCTGTTAGACTCTTCCAATACCCTACCCACAAAATCCCGAACAATACCATGATAAGGATGACGGTCTTACGGGAAGGAGAAAGAAGTGCTCGGAAAGGAAGAAAGAAAGAGAAAAGAATTGAAAGGAAAGAAGTGGAGAAAATGCATTTAGTTTATCCAGGTTGGTTACGGAAAGGAAAACGTTATATGCACAAGCTGATAACTTATGTACTATTGAGCTGTTATTACCTTTTAACAGTTCGGTACATTTATAAACATTTGGTCTCCAATATTATCGTTTTATGTATTTATTTCGCAATTCATTGTACATTGGGCATAGAATGGACCTTACCAGTTTTAGCTATGTCCCGCCCATCTCTAAATAATCCCCACCCGCACTTCGCCGTGTTGGGATCGATCGGTTCCCGAATGCCCTCACTATCAATTTCCTGAAAACTATACAGTTAAGCAGTTGACAATTTTAAACTAATTTGCCTGGGCGCTCTTGCTACCTCTGGCAGCAACAGCGCCCAGTCAAATTAGTTTCAAAACATTCAACATAATATTTGTTAAATAGTATATACATACAAATCGTAAAACAAACGCATAGTCCGTCTTCAAATATGTGTTCGTGGGGTACTTATATATGTCATTCAAGAAGTCATAATGACGTCATTGATTATGATGTCATTCCGCATGTCACGTAGTCGATTATGATGTCATATGATGGATGGATACAGTGTAAAGGTTCATTAAGAAGTAATATTCGGCCTCTATATCATCACATGTCTAACATTTTCGCTCCTCTTCTAGAGATGCCACCTGTGTGTTTCAATGTACTGCGCGACTCACTACGTAATTTACTAAGATCGTATCGACGTTTTGGTATCCTTACTTTATCTAAATATGTCTTGTAACATAAATCGTCTGAAAAATATCTGCTAAACCTTGCTTTGTTTCCCCCGCTTAAAGTACCCCTTCCGTTCCTGAGTATGCATATCTTAAGCTCCCCGCGTTAAATTCACGCTATCCCCACCTCTAAAATTGTATAATTTATATTCTCAGAATGCGTCTAATGTATTTTGGGTGTGTGTACTCTCCTCTTCTACTGAATTGCGTCATATTAATTCTTGGAATTCATATTACTGTGCAATGGCAGGTTAATGCAAATCGCTTAATAGGCCCTATTATTTTTTATTATTAATGATGCATATGGTATCGATTAATTGGAAATTCTCTCTGTCATGACAGAGACACGTTAATACATCCCTTTACAATTAAGAAACGTTACGATTACCAACCAGATCACAGAATCTAGAACCAGACATTAGAACTGATTAAGTAATGGTCCGCTGCGCTGTGCACAATCTTCATTAACTTCAAATTACAACCCACGCACATGATTGAAACGGCACATGGTTCTCTTACATATCTTATTAACTCGATTTAATTTGATAAAACAGCAAATGTTAAAGATCCAATCACATATATACTTGGTTTTATGGCTGCAATAAAACGAATTAACTCTACAGGAGCGGAATGAGCGATACAACTATGGCGAACGATTACACGTTACGAAATGAGAATTATATAATCCATTAGCCACTCTTGTGTCAACAACGCCTCAAAGTGCTCAATATATTACTTATATAGGCCTATTAATTAACCAATTCACCTTTCCAGAGTACCCACCCACCATATGACGTCATAATGAACTGCGTGATATGTAGAATAACATCATAATGAATGACGTCATGAATGACGTCAATAAGTACGTCACGAACGCATATTTGAAGACGGTCTATGCGTTGTTGTACGAATTGTTTGCTTTTACTATTTAATAAATATTCTGTTGAATATTTTGAAACTAATTTGACTGGGCGCTGTTGCTGCCATAGGCAGCAACAGCGCCCTGTCAAATTAGTTACAAAATATTCAACAGCTTCCCTGTATAGTTTTCAGGAAATTGATAGCTAGGGCATTCGGGGATCGACCAATCCCAACACGGCGAGGTGTGGGTGGAGCTTAGCTAGTGATGGGCGGGGCATAACTAAAAATGGAAAGTTCCATTGACGGTCAAGATTTGTAAAAAAGAAGAAAATGTTGCTCATTGAATGCAATCCATTTGCAGGCCAAGAGAAGACAATTGTTAAAGGTTTTCCAATGAAATTTACAAAAAAAAGTATTTGAGTTGTCCTGTAAATCAAGGCGGTTTGAACATTATATGGTCAAGAAAATTCAAATCTGTGCATAATCAGTATCCATTTGCAGCCCAAGAGACCATTTTTGAAATTTTATCACTGGAGTGACTGGTTCAGTAACCGAGCCAGTCCTTCCAGTTGTAAATATAAAAAAATTGTCATCTCTTGGCCTGCAAATGGGCATTACTCAACACCACTGAAGAGACTGCGTTGGCCAGTTTTACCATTACATGGTTAAGTTGACACGAGGTGTGTTAAGCCATAAGGCTGTAGCTACAGTTTTAGATTGTACCGTCTCAATTGAAGTCACAGATTGGCTGACGACATAGCCAATTATGGCATGAATGGCGTGGCTAGGTTCGTCTTGAACGCTTAATTGGTGACAGATTAAGCCTTGTTGTACGAAGTGCATACCATAGGCAGCAACAACACCAACATCAAATTAGTTTTAGCATATTCAACAGCTTACCTATATAGTTTTCTAGAAATTGGGATTCGGAGAATGCATGAATTGATTGATCCCAACACAGGCGACCTTGGGTGGAGCTTAGCTACAGATGGGCGGGCCATAGCTAAAACTGGATTTATCCGCCATTAGAAGTGCTCTTTTTCATAACGATTTAGCTCCAGATTGTTTTTCGATTATATTTATGTGTGCATAATAAAATAACAGCAATCAAAGATTGTAGATTCTCGTCCTCCTGTGTTTGCCACATGTTAAAGATGCTTCGGATTTGTTAGGATCAGGCACTAATTTGTGGAATACTAATATATGAAGCAGCAACAGTCACGTCGTTGTCATCGACTTCGTCGTCGTTATCCTCGTGGTTATCCACTTGGCCACCGTCACCTTGCCGCCGTCGTTGTACTCACCACTGGCGACGTCAGCGGTCTTGTTATTTTGTGTGGAACTATCAGCGATAACTCCTCTTGTTCGATTCGCCGAACGAGGTGTACCAAGAATAATCTCCCTTGCTGTATGCTGCGTAAATTCGCTTTTCAGATCACTCACCCAGATAACGCAGCTTAATGGCACGATACTTTCAGTATCGACCATCTATCAGCCCAGCACCCGCCTAGTAAGTTGGTTAAGGAAGTAAGTTAGGGAAGAATAAACGATTGCTACACGCAAATCCATAAATGTCTTAAAATGTGTTCTAGTTTTCCTTTAAGATTGTCCAGAAATGCAGATTCAGCCCGTTTGATGCACGCGCATTGCGTACCCATGGTGGGTTGAATAGGATGGTTTTAGGATGACGTAGTTGGACATCGGCAGACTGACTATTTTCTGTAGATTTATGCAAGTTGTAATAATACCGGGCCGTAAGATTACATATAAATTAATGTGTAGTCGATAGCGATAATACCAGTATTGACTCTAACGTGCATGGCACACTGACAATAGATTGAACAATTTCTATCTATGCCCCGTCCATTTCTATCCCAGCTCTGCCCACCATTTACTCGTGTTGAAATCAATTTATATACTTTGATTGCTGAATTGTTAGAATCCCAATTTCACGGTAACTATACAGGTACAGATGACACATCCACGCCGGTCTCCTCCGTAAGCACAACCTTTCTTGGGAAACTAAGTCATCAAGGCGTGTGGGCTGACATCCGCATACAGGGGCAACTCTGATAATGTCTAACCTTCTACAAACTAGAAACTGTGTTCGACATCCTTAGCCGACGCGATTTTGTCAGGAGCTTCCCAGGTGCTTACCATAGCTACGCGAAATGTACGTTGTCTGACTACAATATTGAAGAGGCAAAATTCAGGTACAGACTGTGAACACTATAACATCGATATTACACGCGTTTAAGAGATTAAAGTAGCTACCCACTCAGAGCAGCAACTTCAGACAGACCATAAGCTAGTACAGTTGAAGCAAAACAGGCCACATACCAGGGTTTAGGCTTCGTAGTCGGACCAAGGCTCTTGGGCCATGTCATTAGTTTTAGATACATCAGTGATCGCCTTGCATACATCGACCTGGCTATGCCAAAGTGAAAACGTACCACCACCAAGTGTCGCATCGTCAACGCAGATGGGCCAACCACGGATAAAGCAAAGGAGAATCCACCAATATTAGATTCCTTCTATGTAGAACTTAGCAGCGCTATTACAATTCCAGCCAGATGGCAACTGCTCGGGTGTGGAGATTTCAACTCCAAGCTGGGTGAACTCGGAAATGGGGACAAAAATTCAGGATTGGCTTATGCATGGTGCAGTACGGAGTAGGCACGCACAGCAGCAAGGGGATGCACAGGTAGCATATTTTAGTTTCAATGGCCTATTTGCCAAAAATACGACTTTCGAATACTCATGTCGTCACTGGACAACGTAGACAGGACATATTGCTGTTCGCAAAGCTCGAATAGGCTCTAAGGCTACAACACCAGCACCCTCAACATCTTCAACCAAATAGACTGCATACTGTGCAAAACAGAAGCAAACCCCCTACTTCGGGGACCTCAAATCTGACCATAAACCCATTGTTACGTCTTCAGATGAACCATTACTAACTAATGTATAAACACCATACCGGGCAAGCGGGTAGAGTCACCTACAACCTACCCTCGCTCATCAGCGACACTGACGCTCAAATGTCGTACAAAAAGGCTCTCGGGGAGCAGATAGTTAACATCGACGTCAGCTCCGATCCAAACAAAGCCCTAATTAAAATACTGAAATGTATGGAATCATCAGCTACCAGCATCATAGAAGTTCTCAAAAACAACCGAGCTAGGCTTACTGATGCCCCTGTAGTAGTAGAGCTATCAGCAGAGCAGATAGCGGTACGGCTGCTCATCTATCAAAGTGGCCAAAGAGAAGACCGCACCAATTTATGCAGGGAATACAATGAACTATTCAAATACGCAAGTGATATTATCTCAAAATCGATCACGCACCTACTCAATTCAGCTTTTACTCACACCATTCCCATCGATGCTGTAGGCCAAGGCCCCCTTCCTTATCAGGCTGCCAAAGCACAAGAAACGACTTGGCCCCTGTCAATCTACGGCCCGTTGTGCTCATCAACAACATACGGAAAATCCTAGCCAATGTTACTCTATGCCCCATCCGAGACAAGATCGATGGCTTCCACAGAGCATGCCAAAGTGGCTCTAAACTGATGCTTGTGTCAGTAGTCATGTGCAAACACTGGGGATTTCCACAAAATGCGCATTGACATGTCACGAGCCTTTGTCACAATTAAACGCTCAAAGATCCTAGATATACAATTCCAGACCAGTTGTAATGAAGCGGGGATACGACTAGTGAAACTACTACTTGCAGACACCAAGCTAAGAGTACGAGGCAAGCCAGCGAAGACTGTGCTTTCCACGTTTTACATTGGTGCTGCATTGACATCTGTGCAGGAAGATTCCACAAGACCAAACACACAGCGGCCATGCTGGGTATGCTGCTACTTCATAGACGTGGAAAAGAAGCCCCTTGACGAAGACATAGCTGCAAGCAAACTAAAAATTGAGAATCTCTTTATGCCTGAATCCGAAACAGAGTTCACCCACGTACGTATGCCTATCTCCAACGTATTAAACGAAGGAAAATGACGATCCACTTCGTGGCGGCGAACCATAGAGGAAAAGTACAATCCTGGGCTCGCTGGTTTGTAATATTGCTACATGCTACGTC
>JAVVLW010000410.1:20000-25000 GCA_034401795.1 Chaetoderma sp. LZ-2023a
AAACCTGGAATATGTCGTCTGCAAAAGCTCAACAATCAGACGGTTAACACAAATCTGTGGAAATGTTGTAAGAATGTGTCATCGAGATCGCTATATCGGTCTGGTTGTTACGAAATTAGTATGTGAGATCTAAATCCCATCGCACATTGCGCCGACGCGATGCGACGGGGATGCGATAGAAAGCGATGAGTTATCGCGAGGAGGTGCTACTGGTGTTGTGGTCGTGCTGTTGTGTCGTGATTTCAAGCACACCGGATAAACTAGATAATACATCTTGACGACGTTAGACGGCATATTTATATTTGATTATAGCATGTGAATAGGCGCACGTAGGGGGCCTATACATGCTACATAGCCTATATGGTATTATTCATATTTATTTATAAAATCTCTCTCATGGACGTCATATAGGCCAGAGTGTTCATGCCATTCTTGAATTAAGGCAGTTTCCCTTTCGCTCTACCACGTGCCTTTATTAGACGTTTTTTAGAAGATGTGCTTCCAATGACACATGGAACATGTACCTGCCATGTGGGTTAATTGTCAATAGCGATTGGTCAATAGACCGCTCGTCGCTGGCGACCTGGTAACGACAGGAAAGTGTTGCAAGTGTACTTAAAAACGAGCGACGAGCGGCGATTTGCAAAATCTGTCGTTTTCGTATCCCATCGCCGTCGGTTTCGGAAACGCACCATGGCGACAGGTCACCGATAATGTAAAATCTCATCACGGTCGTGTCGTGTCGCCACAACGCGTGGCGGGATGGTAAAGACTCAACGAATGTGTGGCGACTCTACATGACGCCAGCGCGGAGGTTTGACCTCGATTTAACATGGAAATAAATGTTTGTGAATGGTTAGCTCGTCATTTCGTCGCAGCGGCGAGGAAAGAAATGGCTCCAAATTTGATTTTGGTTATGTGTCGTTGATATCGCGGCGACGTGGACACATCCGTGCTTAATTTTGTGATATTGCATTCATTATTTTAGCAGCATATTCGCTAAATATAGGAAGACCTGTCAATTAAGACCACTTGTTTTGCGGCTAGAAGATGGTACCTCTTTATAATGGATTCCCGTAAGATCACTCAACTTAAATAACCGGCATCGTATAACCACAACAGCGTTTTCTCATAGCGATTGAAATGCAATAAACGAGCATTCTTCTTTAAGAGTCACACCATCGTGTTTCCCCTCAAAGTGTCCATTGTTGACACGTTTGCTTGGAAAGTGTATTGTGTTTACCGCCGTATGCACCACTCCACTGATCATAGATCCTTACAACTGTATGCAATGGATGCAGATGAATATGCTCTTACTATTAACTATGTCTAGCATAAGGACACTCACACACGTGTGTGCATGGAAAGTCGGACTTTGCACAACTACATATGAAACATCTGGTTGCTCTTTCTTTGTGTGTACATCTGATAAGCTGATCATTGCAGGGTTCTGCAGCACGAGGTATTGTAATTGAAACCAAGCTCATTGTCTGCCTCTTTCAGAGACTAATCTTTCTTTTATTAGGTATGTGGTGGGGTGTGTGGCATGCGATTCTGGCACTACCTCTGCGATTGGGTAATAATTTGGAGGTTCTGAAATTCCAGAATCCATTGTGAAAGGCGAAAAACCTTCCATTTTTATCCATGCCCCGCCCATCACTAGCTAAGCTCCACCCACACCTCGCCGTGTTGGTATTGATCGATCCCCAAAATGCTTTAGCTATCAATTTCCTGAAAACTATACAGGGAAGCTGTTGAATATTTTGTAACTAATTTGACTGGGTGCTGTTGCTGCCTATGGCATCAACAGCGCCCAGTCAAATTAGTTTCAAAATATTCAACAGAATATTTATTAAATAGTAAAAGCAAACAATTTGTACAACAACGCATAGACCGTCTTCAAATATGCGTTCGTGACGTACTTATCGACATCATTCATGACGTTATTCATTATGATGTCATTGTACACATCACGCAGTTCATTATGACGTCATATGGTGGGTGGGTACTCTGGAAAGGTGAATTGCACTGTGTGATCGTCACTTGATGGCATTCTGTACAGAACTGAATGATTCTGATAGCTGGTCCACAGAATGAGTCTTGTGCAGTTGTAGAAGATGGATTGTGTTCTATGTTTTCTAATTCCGTGACTATGTAAAGCTGCGTTCGAAGGAGTTGAGGACACACCAACCGATCTACTAATATTTGCTTACAAATGAAGTTAGCAAATGAAATCTCTACATTAAGAACATGGCAGTACGAAAGGTTTATGCCAATCTGTGGCAAACAAACCGTAAGAGATCGATTTGTCGTGTGCGTGCGTGCGTGCGTGCGTGCGTGCGTGCGTGCGTGCGTGCGTGCGTGCGTGCGTGCGTGCGTGCGTGTACTTTGAGTCCGATGTACACGACCATTGGCTGCACTCATATAATCTCCGCGCAGCTGCGTCATCGTCTAAAGACCCACTGGAAAGCGTCCAAGGAAAGTGTTAATCTTTTCTAGGATGTGGCACAGTGTCACATTGGACAAAATCTTCCAGATACCTTTAAAGAAATCTATAGGCCATAGGTGTGCTTGTGTTTTAGGATACGTCTTGTATTTGGGCAGTTCGACAAGGGTACTTTGGCCAACAGCGTTGAAGGGGAGGTGTTGGACGAAGGCAGAATTTAGTATGTGCTTGCAAGCTTTGGAGATGTTATCACTTGCATACTTAAAGAGGGAATTGCTGATGCTGTCGGTCTAGATGGACGCCCATTTCTCAAGGCCTTAAGTGCCTTTTCAACCTCAGTTGTTTCGATTGGTGTTTATAGTGGCATATAACCGCGACACATACCAGGACCCGTGAACTGGTTCTTAAACCATTTTCTGATCGCATCTGCATTTCACTGGTCTGTCCCGGGTCAGTCCTGACGAGGTTGCCCTCAGGGTTATGCACGGACAGCTATTGTGGTGAACCAGCAACTCTCAGAGCCTGGGCCACCCTAAACACTTTACGACAATCATATGTGGCTGTGAAATCTGCCAAAGAGCCTCCCTATTGGTCCTTCAGCCAGACCACTATGTCGGTACCAAATTAGTGACCGGTATTGTTTGGTATCATTCAAAAGGTCGTGACATGTAGAATCCAAGTATGCATGATAATAAGCTCATAGATGTAGCGCAAGCATTTTATATAATGATATGCCAGTGCATTCTGCCAAATGCGTGACATCTCTAGATTCGTAGTGTCTGTCTCATTTATTATTTAATCAGATGTTTATGCACAGCCGATGAATCCATACTGCTGTGCTTGTTATGGCCTCGTACTAACCATCGATCTACTCATATGTTCATTTATCAGTCACTCCATCAGTCAATCCGTTCACCCCCCTACACTGTGTTATAAACAGCATATCATATGGAGCCGCTTGACATAGTTTCATTCCATTTGATATGTGACTTCAATATGTAGGTACGAATTGGAATCGATTTTAAACTTTGAAATTCCCAGAATCGAAATTTCAAGGTATCTAAACAGGTAAACTGTTGAATATATTTTTACTAATTTGACTCGGGATTTACGTGATGAGGTGTCTGAGAAATGTAACCCAATTCTAATATCATGAAATCTACTAACACTGGTGAAGAATTCTGGGAATGTCAGTCAAATTTATTCGCTTCACCAAAACAAAAAAACCCAGATTTAAGCGTTCATTCTGAATCCTGCATCATTTGTTATTCTGACGAAGAATCCCAGTGCCATCCGACCTCTCCAAAAATAGCTTTCATCGTGGAAAACACTGGTCAACGCAGCTTTTATCAGACATTGGCTACAATTACTGGACATAGCTGAAAATCTGCCCCATGAAACCGAGCCACATATCTGTTATCATTGAAACTGTGCATATTGGTTTACACTGAATCGTGATCATGGAACTTTACCGACTAAAGCAGATGATGACGATAGGCATGATGGGACAACATCTACCACAGGAAAATAGATTCAACGAGCACAGGCATCTACTTCTCTATGAGCAAATGGATATATTTTGCGAGAAGGAAAAATATAGTTGTACATCCAAGTCATGCGAAGCGAGTGTTCAATGTTTAGAGCCTGGCTGTGGCCAAAGGATGCATGAATGAACTATTCAAAAGAAAGATGATAGACTCCTTGCCATTGTATGACGAGGCATTATTGCTGCCGATGCACAGAAAGCATATAATCCCTATTTACATTTATTCATAACAACATGCTTGTGAGCTACCGTGTTATGAAAATACTTGATCTGAGAACACAAGTCATGAAACAGAATGAAATAGTTGAGATAAAAAATGTAACCATGAAACATATATGCATAGCGACTGAGAGTGAATTTGGAGAAACAGTTCAGATTTGAAATTTTTTGAAATAGTTTTACACTTCCATCACACATTGGTAAAAGAAGCATTTTGTAATTACAGGGACCCTGTGTCAGGGATCAGTATTCCGCGATCCTCAAGACTTGGAACATTCCACATAATCTGAAGCGCTGCCAGCATCCTTGGTAAACGTTTTCAAGATGCGGGATTAAAGGATATTTGTATCGGAGATTAGTAGGAGGCTAAGTAATAGCATTCATGGAGGGTCGACAGTATAACAGGACAATTTGTGTACATAAATATATCTATGAAGCTATTAGGTTTGTATGGGAGCACTTCTTGACACGGCTGAGAGGGCGCAATCCCAGCAATGAGAACACTACTGAACAAGAACCAGAATTGGATGGTGATCTTCATGAAACTACACGTGAAACTCTTATTAGGAGGTGCTGAACCGCAAAATGTTTTATCGACTGTAGAACCATTGCAAATATACTGTGAGCATCTTAGAAAGATCAATGGACCACTTCCATCATTTTTTATATCCTGTGTCCATATATGTGTCGATGCATTCGAGGTGCCAGAGAATGTGGCTGGGTACTTCATATGATAGCCATTCGAAACATGATCTCGTGGTGCATTGCCAATTATAGGAAAAGATAATG
>JAVVLW010000411.1:0-22000 GCA_034401795.1 Chaetoderma sp. LZ-2023a
GTGCACATAATTAGTTGGTTAGTAAGTCAATAAAATAATAGAACTGGCACTGGCTGGTAGGTAGTAATATGGTTAAGGCGCTGGCTCAGAATTTATTTATTTTATTGCCTGAGATTTGTTATTTTTGTTTTCTAGAGGCGAGATGGCCTTATAAATATTGGACAACTTTAAGATGATGATGTTTGTCCAGTTAATTTCGATTTTACCAATATGTCACGTAGATTCGGATTTTTCCTAAATGCTATTATTGGGCGCAAATTGAGAGGCTGTCTTAGATTATTCTGTAATTTATGATATTCATCTTTCAAAATTTCGGCAATTTCTACATTTTTTCGATTATATGTCAGAGTGAATGGAATTATTTCACACTGATCAGCAAGACGGGGTCCACATTTATGCCCCTCGGCCATTCTGTTTCTAATTGCTTAATCCAAAATGATTCTCTAAGTTTCCTTTGTTTATCAGTTTCGTCAGTGGTATTTGAGAGAGGTGGTTGTTCAATGGGTATAATTTCGAAGTCCCGAGCGACTGAATGGCCAGGAAGGTTAAAGTGTTCAGCGACATGCGTGTCTTTTTCATGTCTAATATCGCAAAGGTGTCTAGTAGCTCGCCATCTTAATGGGCATTTGGTTTCACCGACATATTGCTTTTGGCACAATTTACAAGATATTACATAAATGACGTTTTCGGAATCGCAATCTAAATTAGACTGAATTTGAAATTTGTTTTTGTTCTGAAAGCTCATAAACGTTTTTTGATTTGGAAGAAGTAGGTCTAATTTACACCTTTTCTTTCCACATTTCCGAGATTCTCCTGCGCCTGTGATTGGACGATTGTGACGAATCTTGGTAGGCCTGTGATCCGCAGCATTATCAGGGATAGTTTCCAAATCCTGTAAAGTATCAGACTTAATTTTGCGCAAAAATCTAGATGAATAGCCTCTCGGCTTGAGGGCCTTGAATAAGAGAGAGCATGCAGATTCAAAGTTTTTTCTATCACTCGAATTTCTATGAAAACGGATGATTTGTGATTTTACAATTCCTTTAAAGGTATGAGGTGGATGGAAGGATTTCTTGTGAAGTAGTTGATGAGAATCTGTGGGCTTAAAATATACTTTATAATCAAGGTGTCCCGTTGTGTCATACATTACACCTTTGTATAGCGTTAAATCTAAAAAGTCTATGGACATTTGGTCAATGTTGGCTTTTAGCTTGATATTCGGGTCATGATTGTTCAAAATGGTGAAAAATTCATTAAATTCTTCCTTTGTATGATGCCAAATAATGAAAATATCATCGAGGTACCTGCGATAAAAGAGAGGCTGTTTCGGACATTTGCTAAGCGCATCCTCCTCCCACTCTGCTACATAGATGTTGGCAAAACTCGGACTGAAACGCTTACCCATTGCGCAGCCGCAAATTTGTTGGTATGTTTCACCCGCGAATTCAAAATCATTGCCCTTTAAGCTTAGCTCTAAGAGAGCTAATATTTCGCCAGTGGGCCTATTGTTATCAGGGTATTTTTCAAACGCTTTACGGACAGAATTCAAACCCTTTTCGATGTCAATGTTTGTGTACATTGCATCGATGTCGAGCGTAATCAAAAATGAATTTGGAGGTATAGAGATCTCAGAGACCTGCGACAGAAAGTCGTCAGTATTTTTCAAGAAGCTAAAATGTCTATTCGCAATTGGTTGTAGGTGATAATCAATGATTTCACTGATCCTATAGGATTCAGAACCACAATCCGATATTATAGGTCGTCCTGGTGGTATCATAGGATCTGACCAAGAATCAATAGGCTTATGAATTTTGGGTAACAGATAAAATGTACGTGGTTTTGAGTCGCGTTTCGCAACGAGGTATTTAAACTGTTTCTGCGTTAAACTCTTGTTATCAACCATATTTTGGAGAATTTCATTAAAATTGTCGCAGTTATTTTGCCAGAGTGGTTCGTCTAATTTTTGGTAATATTTTGGATTACTGAGTTGACGATGCGCTTCACGAATGTAGTTGTCTTTAAGCATTATTACAGCAGCAGATCCCTTATCAGCAGGTTTAATGACAATGTCATTGTTTTTACGCAATCCTGTTAAGGCTTGACGTTCCTCATATGACAAATTTTTATGATTTTTCGGAAATTCAACATTTTCAATACGTTCTTTTACAATTTTTATACTGTCGGGGATCGCTGGATCGACTAATTTTGAGTCTGGTGCCCAGCCAGTTCTTTCAACGAATGGCAGAATATTACTTTTCGAGTTTCGAAAAAAGTCGGCTAATTTGACACGGTGGGAAAATTCAAGAACTTCCATTGAGCCATTATCTAAAAGTGCATCTATGCCTAATTTGGGCCTAGGAGTTGGTACAAATGTTAGGCCACGATTGAGTATTGATTTTTCTGCTTCAGTTAATGTAGCGCCAGTGAGATTAACAATATCACTACCTAGCCCGATACCGGGGTGGTTAGTACCCTGACCCTCGGTTAGTTTAAATTAAGAAAGGTTAACCAGCTATAATATAGTATTGTAATAAGTACTGTGTGCATTGCTGGTGGGGGTGTTGAAGTGTGTACTTTGTCGGAGGAGTTAGATGTGCTCTTAATTAATAAAACGATAATTTGTAATTCTTTTCTATGAATATTCATGAAAATGTAAGCTCAAATCTGGTGTTTTCACGAAAGAGTATGCGCAAGCATATTTTTTATATTAAGCTACCAGATTTTGACTGCTATCAAGTGTTTCTGAACTCTGAAGATATGATACTACTAGGAAAACCTATCTGAAACCCGGCACCTTGAATGGTAGAGATGGGTCAAATTCTGGGCTTTAGCTGAATGACTATATAGGGTGCTGAGTTCTTTTAGTCGTTTACTGATCTGGTGAAGTATGACATTGTATTCTCAGCCTAGCTTTGAACGATCTTTGTTCTGACCACTAAGATAGATGGTGAACCGCGACGTCTTCTTTTGGTCGGACAGCTTCACAACAAGGGTGCCTTCCATGTAGAGTCCAGTTATGTTGTTATTCTTGACAACTCCTCATGCATTCATTGTTGATGTTTCTATGCATTTAAGTAATCTTGATAAAGCCTCGTTTGATTTCGAGTTTATGTCATTAGTTGCTATCTGTTCATAGAGGGTCTTCTTGAAAGACAGCTGCATGGTGGTATCCGTAACGAGTTTCTCTTGCTCAAAGTTTAACTTTGTCACGTTGTTTGCTACAGTGCTTATTTAGCAGTCGGGTAGCCGATATTGGCTTATGATCAGAGGTGGCGTCTCTGCATCCATGGGAAAAGGAGTCTGAAATAGAAGCTTTACACTGATTTTACATATCACATTAGCAATTCGGTTGAAGACAACTATTTTGCAGCCTGTCTCTGCCCTACGGTCGGTGGCGTGTCCTGTTCGTGTTGATTGGTGAAGACATGAGTGCTTGAAGGGCATATTTATGGCGAAAAGGATGTGAGCACTGATGAAAAAGGCCAGCACATCCCCATTGCTGTTACGTTTGTCTATGGCATATGACGGTCATTAACCCATGCACCTGTTGTGTCCTGCATCCTTGTCCGCTTTGCTGAGTTTGCATAGGTTGGAGTGAACGTCGACACAGACACATTATAGCCACCTGGCTGGAATGGTGATGGTAGAACTCACTTCGACATACAAAGACTAGGGTATGATCCTCCTTAGATTTTTCGGGAATTGGATAAATGCATTAGTAGTGTGGCACTTGTTGGCGGGACAATTGCAAAATGGCATGGCCAGGTCAATGAATGGAAAACGATCGCTGACGTACCCAAAGCATAGGATGTGACCCAAGAGTCTTTGTCCGATTACAAAGCTCAGACCGCAGTAGGTGGCCTGTTACTTCTGATTAATGATCAGTTTGTGACCAGTCTACAGTTGCTACTCTGAAATATGTTGATACGTTTGTTTCGTGGATGCATGCAACATCGATAATATAGTGCTCAAGGTCTGATCGTAATGTGTGTCACTTAAATGCGGTGGTCAAGCTACGTACATTTCATGTTGCGATTGCAAACTTGTGTGGAGATGACGACGACTGAGAATGTTGAACACAGTTTCTTTCAAGAAGCTTACATATGACCAGAGTTGCATGTGGTTGCGGTTTTCAGATCACAAACCTCGATTGATGGCCTTGTCAGCATTTTAAGTTTAACGGATGAGTCCTCTACATATGTCCGCATCTAGTAAGGCAATCAAAGTGGTACGTTACCTTAATGAGAACTAAGCCACCTGGGAGCCTTTTTACAAGCATAATTCATGTACATGTATGGTTACTGTAGTCCGTGGCTGCAGTAGTAGAAACACCATACAGCTGCAAGCAGTCCTTCTTCGCGTTTTCCCACTGTGTCTTGTCCTCAGCCGAAATCCTTAGCTTCCTCAGGTCCATTCTTGACTTAAGTGTACTGCTTTCTTGAGGTGACCTCGTAGCACGCTTAGCAGATTTATGCAATGACGTCCTCTCCTGGCTTTGTATTTGCTGACTCCGAGTAGGGCGAATTCCAAGGCTCTCTGTGATGGTGTGTCTTCTGGCATCCTTAGCACATGGCCAAATATGGACCATCTTGCTGCGCGACTAGAGAGACAGTGGCGACGTATTACACATCTTGTATAGTGCATCTTTGGAAAGTATGTTGTCTTGCCATCATTGTCTAGAAATGGTGCGTAGGTGTTTGCGGTGGCAGGCATCGAGTTTGTCTGGAGCTGTCTTTGGAGCTGCTCAGCTGTTATAGTTATACAGCATCAAGGAAAACATGTGCCTGTAGGCAGGCAAGCAGGCAGGTAGGTAGGTAGTAATATGGTTAAGGCGCTGGCCCAGAATTTTCAAAAAATTGAAAATATTTTTTATTTATTTTATTGCCTGAGATTTGTTATTTTTGTTTTCTAGAGGCGAGATGGCCATATAAATATTGGACAACTTTAAGATGATGATGTTTATCCAGTTAATTTCGATTTTACCAATATGTCACGTAGATTTGGATTTTTCCTAAATGCTATTACTGGGCGCAAATTGAGAGGCTGTCTTAGATTATTCTGTAATTTATGATATTCATCTTTCAAAATTTCGGCAATTTCTACATTTTTTCGATTATATGTCAGAGTGAATGGAATTATTTCATGCTGATCAGCAAGACCGGGGTCCACATTTATGCCCCTCGGCCATTCTGTTTCTAATTGCTTAATCCAAAATGATTCTCTAAGTTTCCTTTGTTTATCAGTTTCGTCAGTGGTATTTGAGAGAGGTGGTTGTTCAATGGGTATAATTTCGAAATCCCGAGCGACTGAATGGCCAGGAAGGTTAAAGTGTTCAGCGACATGCGTGTCTTTTTCATGTCTAATATCGCAAAGGTGTCTAGTAGCTCGCCATCTTAATGGGCATTTGGTTTCACCGACATATTGCTTTTGGCACAATTTACAAGATATTACATAAATGACGTTTTCGGAATCGCAATCTAAATTAGACTGAATTTGAAATTTGTTTTTGTTCTGAAAGCTCATAAACGTTTTTTGATTTGGAAGAAGTAGGTCTAATTTACACCTTTTCTTTCCACATTTCCGAGATTCTCCTGCGCCTGTGATTGGACGATTGTGACGAATCTTGGTAGGCCTGTGATCCGCAGCATTATCAGGGATAGTTTCCAAATCCTGTAAAGTATCAGACTTAATTTTGCGCAAAAATCTAGATGAATAGCCTCTCGGCTTGAGGGCCTTGAATAAGAGAGAGCATGCAGATTCAAAGTTTTTTCTATCACTCGAATTTCTATGAAAACGGATGATTTGTGATTTTACAATTCCTTTAAAGGTATGAGGTGGATGGAAGGATTTCTTGTGAAGTAGTTGATGAGAATCTGTGGGCTTAAAATATACTTTATAATCAAGGTGTCCCGTTGTGTCATACATTACACCTTTGTATAGCGTTAAATCTAAAAAGTCTACCGACATTTGGTCAATGTTGGCTTTTAGCTTGATATTCGGGTCATGATTGTTCAAAATGGTGAAAAATTCATTAAATTCTTCCTTTGTATGATGCCAAATAATGAAAATATCATCGAGGTACCTGCGATAAAAGAGAGGCTGTTTCGGACATTTGCTAAGCGCATCCTCCTCCCGCTCTGCTACATAGATGTTGGCAAAACTCGGACTGAAACGCTTACCCATTGCGCAGCCGCAAATTTGTTGGTATGTTTCACCCGCGAATTCAAAATCATTGCCCTTTAAGCTTAGCTCTAAGAGAGCTAATATTTCGCCAGTTGGCCTATTGTTATCAGGGTATTTTTCAAACGCTTTATGGACAGAATTCAAACCCTTTTCGATGTCAATGTTTGTGTACATTGCATCGATGTCGAGCGTAATCAAAAATGAATTTGGAGGTATCGAGATCTCAGAGACCTGCGACAGAAAGTCGTCAGTATTTTTCAAGAAGCTAAAATGTCTATTCGCAATTGGTTGTAGGTGATAATCAATGATTTCACTGATCCTATAGGATTCAGAACCACAATCCGATATAATAGGTCGTCCTGGTGGTATCATAGGATCTGACCAAGAATCAATAGCCTTATGAATTTTGGGTAACAGATAAAATGTACGTGGTTTTGAGTCTCGTTTCGCAATGAGGTATTTAAACTGTTTCTGCGTTAAACTCTTGTTATCAACCATATTTTGGAGAATTTCATTAAAATTGTCGTAGTTATTTTGCCAGAGTGGTTCGTCTAATTTTTGGTAATGTTTTGGATTACTGAGTTGACGATGTGCTTCACGAATGTAGTTGTCTTTAAGCATTATTACTGCAGCAGATCCCTTATCAGCAGGTTTAATGACAATGTCATTGTTTTTACGCAATCCTGTTAAGGCTTGACGTTCCTCATATGACAAATTTTTATGATTTTTCGGAAATTCAACATTTTCAATACGTTCTTTTACAATTTTTATACTGTCGGGGATCGCCGGATCGACTAATTTTGAGTCTGGTGCCCAGCCAGTTCTTTCAACGAATGGCAGAATATTACTTTTCGAGTTTCGAAAAAAGTCGGCTAATTTGACACGGTGGGAAAATTCAAGAACTTCCATTGAGCCATTATCTAAAAGTGCATCTATGCCTAATTTGGGCCTAGGAGTTGGTACAAATGTTAGGCCACGATTGAGTATTGATTTTTCTGCTTCAGTTAATGTAGCGCCAGTGAGATTAACAATATCACTACCTAGCCCGATACCGGGGTGGTTAGTACCCTGACCCTCGGTTAGTTTAAATTAAGAAAGGTTAACCAGCTATAATACAATGCATTAGCAGTTTTTTCACTCCAATGGATATTATCCTGGACTACTTCAAAATCAGAAATTGGTAGACTAGGGATGACAGAGACCTTTATACGCAGGGATTCTACAGATGAATTGATAAATGCTAAGGTCCTTTTCTGCTTTGCAGTTAGATGTTGAGAGTAGTTCAGTTTAGTGAAATAAACCTTTGCATCTGGAAATTTTGAACGAATGGTACTGAATAGGAGTTGGACTCGTTGGGCAGTTACAGACATAGGTTCATCCTTATCATTTATGCCAATGTTTATGATGATTTTCTCTGGCTGATAGGAGTCCATGTATTTTTTGACAATAGTCCTAGCATGGCACAATTTTGCCCCTGGATAGCAAGCTATCTGGGTGTCTGAATGGGGTTTCACATTTATACGGCTTAGATTGGAGGAGCCAAGGATCAAGATTTTTTTCGTCAAGACAGGGAGTCGCCATTCATGTTTGTGGTCTACCTCATACCGAAATTTCCAGAAAGAATTAGCTTCTAAGTGTGTAGTTTTCTTGAGTTTATTTTGATGATTGATGCTGTTTCTACACGGTGTAGGGGTGAAATTTGGTTGAGGTAGTTTGGCCACTGGCACTGGGGTACTGACACCCTTTTGAGTCAAAGGTGTTGATCTGGTCCTTAGACCAGATTTTCTGTCATCCTTTGCTCTCTGTGGAAGGGGAGGTAATTCATCTGAAGACAGTGGAGGCGGGGTGTCTGGTAGTGGTATCTTACTAGGATCCACAGGAGTTGATTTGGTCCTTGGACCAGATTTCTGATTAGCATCGACTCTCCGTGGAAGGGGAGGGAACTCCTCTGGAGACAAGGGTGGTGGGGAGTCAGGTAGAGGAATCTGAAGAGGGTCCACAGGAGAGTCTAATAGGAATATCGGTGATGGCCGAGTATCCGTTCTCTTCACTGGTGGGGGGCTATCGGTCGGTGACCTGAGCCGTTTCCTGAGTTCTGAAGGTGGTGGAATGACTGGTACGGTCTGGGATGACCTTGCAGTAGGGGTGGTAACTTGGCAATTTTGTGCTTTCTGTTGAAAGTGTGGGTCGAAAGGCCTAATAAATTGATAGAATGCTTCGATTGATTTGACGTGAAGTTTTTTGCCATAGTTGGCTTTTGCCCATCTAATGGCAGTTGATTTTGCCTTACCTAAATTAAGGTTTGGCGCGGTCTGAGCTATGATAATTTCGGACATGATGGTGCCTAAACTGAAATTGTAATGGTCTATCATAGCTCGAATGATGGAATTTGCCCAAACAAAGTTAACTTTCTTGATGTCACTTACTACCTCTATATTTGGCATAGCTGGCTTAATGAAATGGCAGAGTTCGCTCACCTTCCTGCTCAGACCAGTTGGCAGGGTGTTGGAGCCCAAATTGCTGGTTAGGACACCTATGTGGTGAAAACATTGTATTATCATATAATAGCACTTGACTAGTCGAGCCTGGGGAGGAGACGGACTGCTGTCCTCATGGTTGACATTCCGTCTCTTGCCCTTGCTCGTTCTAGCCATGGTGATATTATGCTCTAATAAATGATCAAAAACCAACAAATTTAGCAACAACTGGGCCAGTCAACAAATCTAAGCAAGGGAGATAATCAAGCTCTAACCAACAATTGTCTAGTTTAAATTAAAGGGCTGATCTAAAAATTAAAACCTGAAATTTGAGTGATGAATAATTACATCTACAAGCCTACATAGAACCACAAGCCTACTAAGTTTACAAGCCTACACAATTTAACTATACCTGAAATGGAAGATGAAGGATTAGTAGCATTTTAATATTTAAACATACAATCAATACAATAATAGCAATTAATATATAACTCACAATTTTATGATACCGTCGTGCTTGGCTGACCGGTTTCGGTTAAGAATAACCTTCTTCAGAGCCTTGAGAACAAATCTGTCCTTCCATCATAATTCCTGTCTATTTATTAGGGTGGCTGGCTTTAGGGGATTGTCTTCGAAAATTACTCAATTGCTTTGAAGTTAGCTAACTTATTTTCAATAAAGATTCAGGCCACCATAGGTGCTAGATTCAATTGTGTTATGCCCTTTGCTATTGATTGAGCTCTAGGGTTTCCGAGTGAGGTTTGGGTGTCACTCGCTTGATTGAGAAGTCATTGATCAAAGGATCAAACATAGGCCATTAATTCAGTGAATTGTTTTCTATTCTTCAAAGGCGCCAGATTGGTATTGTTTTCAATGTTTGATTTATTCAGCTAGAACTAAGCTTTAAACTGGGAATGATTTTGTCAATTTTATTAAGAATTTCTTTTTTAATTTTAATACTGAAAATTCTTTAAAAACTAATTTTGAGTATTGTGCTGCTGAATGTATTTTGTTGTTTCTCACAGCAATAAAACTTTCAGTAAACCTAATTTCAAAATCTTTCCCCAAACTGGGGAAAATTGGAGGGAAGGACGGGAAAGAGGAGAGGGAATGAAGGGCTGAAAGAAGGAGGAGTGGAGTGAAGGAAGGAGGAGTCTGATCCATCAATCCATTCACCCATCCACCCATCCATCCAGAACCATCCATCAGTCAGACATTCCATTCATCCAGACCCTCCATCCATCCATCCCTCCATCCCTCTATCCATCCATCAAGACCATCTGTCCTTCCATCCATCCATTCATCCATCCATACCACCCATTCACCCACCCATACCACCCACCCATCCATCCAGAACCATCCATACATCCAGATCCTACATCCATCCCTCCATCCATCCATTCAGACCACCTGCCCTTCCATCCTTCCATCCTTCCTTCCATCCATCCATCCTTCCTTCCATCCACCAACCCACCCACCCATCCATCCATCAATCCATCCATTCATCTTTCCATCCCTAACCATCCATCCATCAGTCAGACCATCCATCCATCCAGATCCTCTATTCCCACATCCATCCATCCAGACCCCCTGTCCTTCCATCCATCACTCCATCCATTCATCCATCCATCCAGCCACCCACCCACCCAGCCACCCACCCATAACCATCCATACCATCCATCCATCCAGCAGTCAGACCATCCATCCATCCAGATCCTCCATCCATCTCTCCATCCATCCATCCAGACCACCTGTCCTTCCATCCATCCATCCATCCATCCATCCCATCCAACTCCCAATTACAAAACCACAATTTGAGAAGACAGACCATATTGATTGATGAGTGGAATGACAGATTTGCCCGACGGTATAGATAGGTGCACATAATTAGTTGGTTAGTAAGTCAATAAAATAATAGAACTGGCACTGGCTGGTAGGTAGTAATATGGTTAAGGCGCTGGCTCAGAATTTTCAAAAAATTGAAAATATTTTTTATTTATTTTATTGCCTGAGATTTGTTATTTTTGTTTTCTAGAGGCGAGATGGCCTTATAAATATTGGACAACTTTAAGATGATGATGTTTATCCAGTTAATTTCGATTTTACCAATATGTCACGTAGATTTGGATTTTTCCTAAATGCTATTACTGGGCGCAAATTGAGAGGCTGTCTTAGATTATTCTGTAATTTATGATATTCATCTTTCAAAATTTCGGCAATTTCTACATTTTTTCGATTATATGTCAGAGTGAATGGAATTATTTCACGCTGATCAGCAAGACCGGGGTCCACATTTATGCCCCTCGGCCATTCTGTTTCTAATTGCTTAATCCAAAATGATTCTCTAAGTTTCCTTTGTTTATCAGTTTCGTCAGTGGTATTTGAGAGAGGTGGTTGTTCAATGGGTATAATTTCGAAGTCCCGAGCGACTGAATGGCCAGGAAGGTTAAAGTGTTCAGCGACATGCGTGTCTTTTTCATGTCTAATATCGCAAAGGTGTCTAGTAGCTCGCCATCTTAATGGGCATTTGGTTTCACCGACATATTGCTTTTGGCACAATTTACAAGATATTACATAAATGACGTTTTCGGAATCGCAATCTAAATTAGACTGAATTTGAAATTTGTTTTTGTTCTGAAAGCTCATAAACGTTTTTTGATTTGGAAGAAGTAGGTCTAATTTACACCTTTTCTTTCCACATTTCCGAGATTCTCCTGCGCCTGTGATTGGACGATTGTGACGAATCTTGGTAGGCCTGTGATCCGCAGCATTATCAGGGATAGTTTCCAAATCCTGTAAAGTATCAGACTTAATTTTGCGCAAAAATCTAGATGAATAGCCTCTCGGCTTGAGGGCCTTGAATAAGAGAGAGCATGCAGATTCAAAGTTTTTTCTATCACTCGAATTTCTATGAAAACGGATGATTTGTGATTTTACAATTCCTTTAAAGGTATGAGGTGGATGGAAGGATTTCTTGTGAAGTAGTTGATGAGAATCTGTGGGCTTAAAATATACTTTATAATCAAGGTGTCCCGTTGTGTCATACATTACACCTTTGTATAGCGTTAAATCTAAAAAGTCTACCGACATTTGGTCAATGTTGGCTTTTAGCTTGATATTCGGGTCATGATTGTTCAAAATGGTGAAAAATTCATTAAATTCTTCCTTTGTATGATGCCAAATAATGAAAATATCATCGAGGTACCTGCGATAAAAGAGAGGCTGTTTCGGACATTTGCTAAGCGCATCCTCCTCCCACTCTGCTACATAGATGTTGGCAAAACTCGGACTGAAACGCTTACCCATTGCGCAGCCGCAAATTTGTTGGTATGTTTCACCCGCGAATTCAAAATCATTGCCCTTTAAGCTTAGCTCTAAGAGAGCTAATATTTCGCCAGTGGGCCTATTGTTATCAGGGTATTTTTCAAACGCTTTACGGACAGAATTCAAACCCTTTTCGATGTCAATGTTTGTGTACATTGCATCGATGTCGAGCGTAATCAAAAATGAATTTGGAGGTATCGAGATCTCAGAGACCTGCGACAGAAAGTCGTCAGTATTTTTCAAGAAGCTAAAATGTCTATTCGCAATTGGTTGTAGGTGATAATCAATGATTTCACTGATCCTATAGGATTCAGAACCACAATCCGATATAATAGGTCGTCCTGGTGGTATCATAGGATCTGACCAAGAATCAATAGCCTTATAAATTTTGGGTAACAGATAAAATGTACGTGGTTTTGAGTCTCGTTTCGCAACGAGGTATTTAAACTGTTTCTGCGTTAAACTCTTGTTATCAACCATATTTTGGAGAATTTCATTAAAATTGTCGCAGTTATTTTGCCAGAGTGGTTCGTCTAATTTTTGGTAATGTTTTGGATTACTGAGTTGACGATGTGCTTCACGAATGTAGTTGTCTTTAAGCATTATTACAGCAGCAGATCCCTTATCAGCAGGTTTAATGACAATGTCATTGTTTTTACGCAATCCTGTTAAGGCTTGACGTTCCTCATATGACAAATTTTTATGATTTTTCGGAAATTCAACATTTTCAATACGTTCTTTTACAATTTTTATACTGTCGGGGATCGCTGGATCGACTAATTTTGAGTCTGGTGCCCACCCAGTTCTTTCAACGAATGGCAGAATATTACTTTTCGAGTTTCGAAAAAAGTCGGCTAATTTGACACGGTGGGAAAATTCAAGAACTTCCATTGAGCCATTATCTAAAAGTGCATCTATGCCTAATTTGGGCCTAGGAGTTGGTACAAATGTTAGGCCACGATTGAGTATTGATTTTTCTGCTTCAGTTAATGTAGTGCCAGTGAGATTAACAATATCACTACCTAGCCCGATACCGGGGTGGTTAGTACCCTGACCCTCGGTTAGTTTAAATTAAGAAAGGTTAACCAGCTATAATACAATGCATTAGCAGTTTTTTCACTCCAATGGATATTATCCTGGACTACTTCAAAATCAGAAATTGGTAGACTAGGGATGACAGAGACCTTTATACGCAGGGATTCTACAGATGAATTGATAAATGCTAAGGTCCTTTTCTGCTTTGCAGTTAGATGTTGAGAGTAGTTCAGTTTAGTGAAATAAACCTTTGCATCTGGAAATTTTGAACGAATGGTACTGAATAGGAGTTGGACTCGTTGGGCAGTTACAGACATAGGTTCATCCTTATCATTTATGCCAATGTTTATGATGATTTTCTCTGGCTGATAGGAGTCCATGTATTTTTTGACAATAGTCCTAGCATGGCACAATTTTGCCCCTGGATAGCAAGCTATCTGGGTGTCTGAATGGGGTTTCACATTTATACGGCTTAGATTGGAGGAGCCAAGGATCAAGATTTTTTTCGTCAAGACAGGGAGTCGCCATTCATGTTTGTGGTCTACCTCATACCGAAATTTCCAGAAAGAATTAGCTTCTAAGTGTGTAGTTTTCTTGAGTTTATTTTGATGATTGATGCTGTTTCTACACGGTGTAGGGGTGAAATTTGGTTGAGGTAGTTTGGCCACTGGCACTGGGGTACTGACACCCTTTTGAGTCAAAGGTGTTGATCTGGTCCTTAGACCAGATTTTCTGTCATCCTTTGCTCTCTGTGGAAGGGGAGGTAATTCATCTGAAGACAGTGGAGGCGGGGTGTCTGGTAGTGGTATCTTACTAGGATCCACAGGAGTTGATTTGGTCCTTGGACCAGATTTCTGATTAGCATCGACTCTCCGTGGAAGGGGAGGGAACTCCTCTGGAGACAAGGGTGGTGGGGAGTCAGGTAGAGGAATCTGAAGAGGGTCCACAGGAGAGTCTAATAGGAATATCGGTGATGGCCGAGTATCCGTTCTCTTCACTGGTGGGGGGCTATCGGTCGGTGACCTGAGCCGTTTCCTGAGTTCTGAAGGTGGTGGAATGACTGGTACGGTCTCGGATGACCTTGCAGTAGGGGTGGTAACTGGGCAATGTTGCGCTTTCTGTTGAAAGTGTGGGTCAAAAGGCCTAATAAATTGATAGAATGCTTCGATTGATTTGACGTGAAGTTTTTTGCCATAGTTGGCTTTTGCCCATCTAATGGCAGTTGATTTTGCCTTACCTAAATTAAGGTTTGGCGCGGTCTGAGCTATGATAATTTCGGACATGATGGTGCCTAAACTGAAATTGTAATGGTCTATCATAGCTCGAATGATGGAATTTGCCCAAACAAAGTTAACTTTCTTGATGTCACTTACTACCTCTATATTTGGCATAGCTGGCTTAATGAAATGGCAGAGTTCGCTCACCTTCCTGCTCAGACCGGTTGGCAGGGTGTTGGAGCCCAAATTGCTGGTTAGGACACCTATGTGGTGAAAACATTGTATTATCATATAATAGCACTTGACTAGTCGAGCCTGGGGAGGAGACGGACTGCTGTCCTCATGGTTGACATTCCGTCTCTTGCCCTTGCTCGTTCTAGCCATGGTGATATTATGCTCTAATAAATGATCAAAAACCAACAAATTTAGCAACAACTGGGCCAGTCAACAAATCTAAGCAAGGGAGATAATCAAGCTCTAACCAACAATTGTCTAGTTTAAATTAAAGGGCTGATCTAAAAATTAAAACCTGAAATTTGAGTGATGAATAATTAAATCTACAAGCCTACATAGAACCACAAGCCTACTGAGTTTACAAGCCTACACAATTTAACTATACCTGAAATGGAAGATGAAGGATTAGTAGCATTTTAATATTTAAACATACAATCAATACAATAATAGCAATTAATATATAACTCACAATTTTATGATACCGTCGTGCTTGGCTGACCGGTTTCGGTTAAGAATAACCTTCTTCAGAGCCTTGAGAACAAATCTGTCCTTCCATCATAATTCCTGTCTATTTATTAGGGTGGCTGGCTTTAGGGGATTGTCTTCGAAAATTACTCAATTGCTTTGAAGTTAGCTAACTTATTTTCAATAAAGATTCAGGCCACCATAGGTGCTAGATTCAATTGTGTTATGCCCTTTGCTATTGATTGAGCTCTAGGGTTTCCGAGTGAGGTTTGGGTGTCACTCGCTTGATTGAGAAGTCATTGATCAAAGGATCAAACCTAGGCCATTAATTCAGTGAATTGTTTTCTATTCTTCAAAGGCGCCAGATTGGTATTGTTTTCAATGTTTGATTTATTCAGCTAGAACTAAGCTTTAAACTGGGAATGATTTTGTCAATTTTATTAAGAATTTCTTTTTTAATTTTAATACTGAAAATTCTTTAAAAACTAATTTTGAGTATTGTGCTGCTGAATGTATTTTGTTGTTTCTCACAGCAATAACACTTTCAGTAAACCTAATTTCAAAATCTTTCCCCAAACTGGGGAAAATTGGAGGGAAGGACGGGAAAGAGGAGAGGGAATGAAGGGCTGAAAGAAGGAGGAGTGGAGTGAAGGAAGGAGGAGTCTGATCCATCAATCCATTCACCCATCCACCCATCCATCCAGAACCATCCATCAGTCAGACATTCCATTCATCCAGACCCTCCATCCATCCATCCCTCCATCCCTCTATCCATCCATCAAGACCATCTGTCCTTCCATCCATCCATTCATCCATCCATACCACCCATTCACCCACCCATACCACCCACCCATCCATCCAGAACCATCCATACATCCAGATCCTACATCCATCCCTCCATCCATCCATTCAGACCACCTGCCCTTCCATCCTTCCATCCTTCCTTCCATCCATCCATCCATCCTTCCTTCCATCCACCAACCCACCCATCCATCCATCCATCCATCCATGCATCCATCCATTCATCTTTCCATCCCTAACCATCCATCCATCAGTCAGACCATCCATCCATCCAGATCCTCTATTCCCACATCCATCCATCCAGACCACCTGTCCTTCCATCCATCACTCCATCCATTCATCCATCCATCCAGCCACCCACCCAGCCACCCACCCATCCATCCAGAACCATCCATACCATCCATCCATCCAGCAGTCAGACCATCCATCCATCCAGATCCTCCATCCATCTCTCCATCCATCCATCCAGACCACCTGTCCTTCCATCCATCCATCCATCCATCCCATCCAACTCCCAATTACAAAACCACAATTTGAGAAGACAGACCATATTGATTGATGAGTGGAATGACAGATTTGCCCGACGGTATAGATAGGTGCACATAATTAGTTGGTTAGTAAGTCAATAAAATAATAGAACTGGCACTGGCTGGTAGGTAGTAATATGGTTAAGGCGCTGGCTCAGAATTTTCAAAAAATTGAAAATATTTTTTATTTATTTTATTGCCTGAGATTTGTTATTTTTGTTTTCTAGAGGCGAGATGGCCTTATAAATATTGGACAACTTTAAGATGATGATGTTTATCCAGTTAATTTCGATTTTACCAATATGTCACGTAGATTCGGATTTTTCCTAAATGCTATTACTGGGCGCAAATTGAGAGGCTGTCTTAGATTATTCTGTAATTTATGATATTCATCTTTCAAAATTTCGGCAATTTCTACATTTTTTCGATTATATGTCAGAGTGAATGGAATTATTTCACGCTGATCAGCAAGACCGGGGTCCACATTTATGCCCCTCGGCCATTCTGTTTCTAATTGCTTAATCCAAAATGATTCTCTAAGTTTCCTTTGTTTATCAGTTTCGTCAGTGGTATTTGAGAGAGGTGGTTGTTCAATGGGTATAATTTCGAAGTCCCGAGCGACTGAATGGCCAGGAAGGTTAAAGTGTTCAGCGACATGCGTGTCTTTTTCATGTCTAATATCGCAAAGGTGTCTAGTAGCTCGCCATCTTAATGGGCATTTGGTTTCACCGACATATTGCTTTTGGCACAATTTACAAGATATTACATAAATGACGTTTTCGGAATCGCAATCTAAATTAGACTGAATTTGAAATTTGTTTTTGTTCTGAAAGCTCATAAACGTTTTTTGATTTGGAAGAAGTAGGTCTAATTTACACCTTTTCTTTCCACATTTCCGAGATTCTCCTGCGCCTGTGATTGGACGATTGTGACGAATCTTGGTAGGCCTGTGATCCGCAGCATTATCAGGGATAGTTTCCAAATCCTGTAAAGTATCAGACTTAATTTTGCGCAAAAATCTAGATGAATAGCCTCTCGGCTTGAGGGCCTTGAATAAGAGAGAGCATGCAGATTCAAAGTTTTTTCTATCACTCGAATTTCTATGAAAACGGATGATTTGTGATTTTACAATTCCTTTAAAGGTATGAGGTGGATGGAAGGATTTCTTGTGAAGTAGTTGATGAGAATCTGTGGGCTTAAAATATACTTTATAATCAAGGTGTCCCGTTGTGTCATACATTACACCTTTGTATAGCGTTAAATCTAAAAAGTCTACGGACATTTGGTCAATGTTGGCTTTTAGCTTGATATTCGGGTCATGATTGTTCAAAATGGTGAAAAATTCATTAAATTCTTCCTTTGTATGATGCCAAATAATGAAAATATCATCGAGGTACCTGCGATAAAAGAGAGGCTGTTTCGGACATTTGCTAAGCGCATCCTCCTCCCACTCTGCTACATAGATGTTGGCAAAACTCGGACTGAAACGCTTACCCATTGCGCAGCCGCAAATTTGTTGGTATGTTTCACCCGCGAATTCAAAATCATTGCCCTTTAAGCTTAGCTCTAAGAGAGCTAATATTTCGCCAGTGGGCCTATTGTTATCAGGGTATTTTTCAAACGCTTTACGGACAGAATTCAAACCCTTTTCGATGTCAATGTTTGTGTACATTGCATCGATGTCGAGCGTAATTAAAAATGAATTTGGAGGTATCGAGATCTCAGAGACCTGCGACAGAAAGTCGTCAGTATTTTTCAAGAAGCTAAAATGTCTATTCGCAATTGGTTGTAGGTGATAATCAATGATTTCACTGATCCTATAGGATTCAGAACCACAATCCGATATAATAGGTCGTCCTGGTGGTATCATAGGATCTGACCAAGAATCAATAGCCTTATGAATTTTGGGTAACAGATAAAATGTACGTGGTTTTGAGTCTCGTTTCGCAACGAGGTATTTAAACTGTTTCTGCGTTAAACTCTTGTTATCAACCATATTTTGGAGAATTTCATTAAAATTGTCGCAGTTATTTTGCCAGAGTGGTTCGTCTAATTTTTGGTAATGTTTTGGATTACTGAGTTGACGATGTGCTTCACGAATGTAGTTGTCTTTAAGCATTATTACTGCAGCAGATCCCTTATCAGCAGGTTTAATGACAATGTCATTGTTTTTACGCAATCCTGTTAAGGCTTGACGTTCCTCATATGACAAATTTTTATGATTTTTCGGAAATTCAACATTTTCAATACGTTCTTTTACAATTTTTATACTGTCGGGGATCGCTGGATCGACTAATTTTGAGTCTGGTGCCCAGCCAGTTCTTTCAACGAATGGCAGAATATTACTTTTCGAGTTTCGAAAAAAGTCGGCTAATTTAACACGGTGGGAAAATTCAAGAACTTCCATTGAGCCATTATCTAAAAGTGCATCTATGCCTAATTTGGGCCTAGGAGTTGGTACAAATGTTAGGCCACGAGTGAGTATTGATTTTTCTGCTTCAGTTAATGTAGCGCCAGTGAGATTAACAATATCACTACCTAGCCCGATACCGGGGTGGTTAGTACCCTGACCCTCGGTTAGTTTAAATTAAGAAAGGTTAACCAGCTATAATACAATGCATTAGCAGTTTTTTCACTCCAATGGATATTATCCTGGACTACTTCAAAATCAGAAATTGGTAGACTAGGGATGACAGAGACCTTTATACGCAGGGATTCTACAGATGAATTGATAAATGCTAAGGTCCTTTTCTGCTTTGCAGTTAGATGTTGAGAGTAGTTCAGTTTAGTGAAATAAACCTTTGCATCTGGAAATTTTGAACGAATGGTACTGAATAGGAGTTGGACTCGTTGGGCAGTTACAGACATAGGTTCATCCTTATCATTTATGCCAATGTTTATGATGATTTTCTCTGGCTGATAGGAGTCCATGTATTTTTTGACAATAGTCCTAGCATGGCACAATTTTGCCCCTGGATAGCAAGCTATCTGGGTGTCTGAATGGGGTTTCACATTTATACGGCTTAGATTGGAGGAGCCAAGGATCAAGATTTTTTTCGTCAAGACAGGGAGTCGCCATTCATGTTTGTGGTCTACCTCATACCGAAATTTCCAGAAAGAATTAGCTTCTAAGTGTGTAGTTTTCTTGAGTTTATTTTGATGATTGATGCTGTTTCTACACGGTGTAGGGGTGAAATTTGGTTGAGGTAGTTTGGCCACTGGCACTGGGGTACTGACACCCTTTTGAGTCAAAGGTGTTGATCTGGTCCTTAGACCAGATTTTCTGTCATCCTTTGCTCTCTGTGGAAGGGGAGGTAATTCATCTGAAGACAGTGGAGGCGGGGTGTCTGGTAGTGGTATCTTACTAGGATCCACAGGAGTTGATTTGGTCCTTGGACCAGATTTCTGATTAGCATCGACTCTCCGTGGAAGGGGAGGGAACTCCTCTGGAGACAAGGGTGGTGGGGAGTCAGGTAGAGGAATCTGAAGAGGGTCCACAGGAGAGTCTAATAGGAATATCGGTGATGGCCGAGTATCCGTTCTCTTCACTGGTGGGGGGCTATCGGTCGGTGACCTGAGCCGTTTCCTGAGTTCTGAAGGTGGTGGAATGACTGGTACGGTCTGGGATGACCTTGCAGTAGGGGTGGTAACTTGGCAATTTTGTGCTTTCTGTTGAAAGTGTGGGTCGAAAGGCCTAATAAATTGATAGAATGCTTCGATTGATATGACGTGAAGTTTTTTGCCATAGTTGGCTTTTGCCCATCTAATGGCAGTTGATTTTGCCTTACCTAAATTAAGGTTTGGCGCGGTCTGAGCTATGATAATTTCGGACATGATGGTGCCTAAACTGAAATTGTAATGGTCTATCATAGCTCGAATGATGGAATTTGCCCAAACAAAGTTAACTTTCTTGATGTCACTTACTACCTCTATATTTGGCATAGCTGGCTTAATGAAACGGCAGAGTTCGCTCACCTTCCTGCTCAGACCGGTTGGCAGGGTGTTGGAGCCCAAATTGCTGGTTAGGACACCTATGTGGTGAAAACATTGTATTATCATATAATAGCACTTGACTAGTCGAGCCTGGGGAGGAGACGGACTGCTGTCCTCATGGTTGACATTCCGTCTCTTGCCCTTGCTCGTTCTAGCCATGGTGATATTATGCTCTAATAAATGATCAAAAACCAACAAATTTAGCAACAACTGGGCCAGTCAACAAATCTAAGCAAGGGAGATAATCAAGCTCTAACCAACAATTGTCTAGTTTAAATTAAAGGGCTGATCTAAAAATTAAAACATGAAATTTGAGTGATGAATAATTACATCTACAAGCCTACATAGAACCACAAGCCTACTAAGTTTACAAGCCTACACAATTTAACTATACCTGAAATGGAAGATGAAGGATTATTAGCATTTTAATATTTAAACATACAACAAATACAATAATAGCAATTAATATATAACTCACAATTTTATGATACCGTCGTGCTTGGCTGACCGGTTTCGGTTAAGAATAACCTTCTTCAGAGCCTTGAGAACAAATCTGTCCTTCCATCATAATTCCTGTCTATTTATTAGGGTGGCTGGCTTTAGGGGATTGTCTTCGAAAATTACTCAATTGCTTTGAAGTTAGCTAACTTATTTTCAATAAAGATTCAGGCCACCATAGGTGCTAGATTCAATTGTGTTATGCCCTTTGCTATTGATTGAGCTCTAGGGTTTCCGAGTGAGGTTTAGGTGTCACTCGCTTGATTGAGAAGTCATTGATCAAAGGATCAAACCTAGGCCATTAATTCAGTGAATTGTTTTCTATTCTTCAAAGGCGCCAGATTGGTATTGTTTTCAATGTTTGATTTATTCAGCTAGAACTAAGCTTACTGAGTTGACAATGCGCTTCACGAATGTAGTTGTAAGCAAAGCAATGCGTCCTCGTGAATCTCAGAGACCAAATGCAGGTTTAATAAGAGCTCAAGTAGCGAGAGAGAGAGAGAGAGAGAGAGAGAGAGAGAGAGAGAGAGAGAGGGAGGGAGGGAGGGAGGAGGGAGGGAGAGCGGTATGTAGGTGGGTAGGTAGGTAGGTAGGTAGGTAGGTAGGTAGGTAGGTAGGTAGGTAGGTAGGTTGGTAGGTAGGTTGGTAGGTAGGTAGAGAGGGATGGATGGATGGATATATAAAACGTAACTTATGATGCCCATAGTTTGTGGCGTGGTATGAAAATCAATACAACACGTGGCTAGTGAATCCACGTGTCCAATACGCGCGGGCAGCGATCAAGCATGCAGCCTACAGTAGACGACATGGACATGACCTAGCAGCGCTCGGAATATAGCATGTACCAAGCAGTCGGCAATGTGCAGTAAGAGGCACACACGTGGAATGTGGCGCCAAAGTCAAATACCACGTGCCTTAACACGCGAATGAACCCTGAGGGAATACAAATTAAATTTTCTATACACACAAGAGGATAGCTGTTTATTAAAATAATCCTAACACGCTCATTTTGGAAACGATGTTGCAGCAGAGTTGATCCATACCTAGTAGGGCAGATATGTGAAAAAGATGTTCCATTCTGGCAGAAAGCAGCCACGTGATTCTACCAAGGGAACCCATTCAAAATGGCGGATTCAAAATGGCCGCCTTCTCAGCGAAAAATTCGCATTACTCAAGCTCTAGACGGGGTAAAGATATGGGATTAATGTCAAATTAGAGGTTTCATGGGTCAATCGTTATAATTCTA
>JAVVLW010000412.1:0-13000 GCA_034401795.1 Chaetoderma sp. LZ-2023a
CTCACTACAATACTCTAAATATGTAAATATCAATCCTTCCATAGCGACCACCTGTGTTTGATGTCAAAAGACGGTGGCTCTTTAAGATGTGTTATCTAAAAGATCCATCTCTTGAGAAAAAAAGCAATATAGCATCTAGAAATAGTTTAAATTACTTGATTTCTTAATATCGAACCAAGTAATGGTCGTTATAGATACGTTCAATTATCCTATTAGAGTATGCAAGGTTATACATGATGCTGTTGATTGTTGAATCATGATTTACAGACGTCACACGCACTGTGCACCGCATGAGCACAACTGGGTACAAGGTAAGTTGGATTTATAGCATTTGCATCTGCCAGTGCAATTACCTTTGCAAGCACATTTCACGAGTTCCCGGCATGCCTTAGATGCGTCTGCAAGCAAACTCCATTGCGGTGACCAAGTGTCTCCATCTCTGACTGAACCCTAGTCAGCTGGCGATAGCGTTTTTGCATTTGCATGCAGTGATTGGCCCCAAGGATGACCTGCCTGGAACGCAGCACGATTGGTGTGTTGCAGCAGAGCTGCACTGGTCGGAGGAATGTTTGATAGCTGCCTGTTGCCAAAAGCGAAAAGCCGTTTTCGTGCCTCATTAACCTTTGACAATGGTGATGTGCGCTTGTACAGTAGTACGACAAACCTCTCCAGCGTTTCCATGTCATTGACATACAGAGACGGCGGGGCATCAGCCAGTCTCATACATAGTGACTTGAATAGATCTGAAGTCCTCCAAACTTCCCATGCTGTCTTCTTGCCAATCCCACAAAATGCAGACACAGTGTCACACCCAGAGAAAGCATGCATAAATAGCAGTCCTTGTGACGCTTCTGTATCCAAAACTGTTGCAATGCCATGAGCTGATACATAGCGGAAGGGCTTCCCATGGCCAAATGCGACCCAGAGATCACACCCATGATGAAAGTGTGCTGTCCGTATGGCTAGGACTACGACGTCTGTATCTGTAGCATGAATCATTATTGTTCGATAACCTTGGTGATATGCATGGAAGACGTGGAGCAACATGGCGCGAGTTGTGAGACTTCATGCTCTGGCCTCATCAGCACGTTTTCCTCACATGTTGTGACGGGTATCTTTCCTTCTGGTAGCTTGAATGACTCCAATGTATGTGCGAGAAAGGTGAAGAGGCCTGTTTTGTTTGCACCAACTCGTAGGAAAGTTTTCCAATTTTGAGGGAGTCTTGTACTCGATGCAACACGAAGAGCTTCACCATGTCCCCGTAATTCTCTAGCGTGTGTCTTCAAGCTTCCCGCCTTATACACGTCCCGCACACCATCCAATCTTTTAACCGTCTGTAGTTGTCTAGCAGTGTGTTGGAGGAAGACGTGCTCTGCAAAATCTCCAAATGTGTTCACAACCACGTTTGATTTCTTGGGATCTAGATTATGCATCATAGCTGCTCCGTCAATGATCTTCACTTCAACCTCTGGACAATCAGCTGCATGAGCTACTAATGCTTCCAAACATCCCATCGGATCTGATTTGCTGCCTTGGCGCAAGAGCAACAGAGTCAGGTTTCATATCGTCAGCAATATCAGATTCACTTCCCGAAAGAGATCTATGTCGTGTGTATAGTTTTGTCAAACAAGTCTTGTGGTAAATAGCATCCAATGCTGTCATGTCTCCAGATGACATTTTAGCAAGAAGTGTAGTATCTCTCAGTTCTGTCACCATTTTGCGTATGTTTTGGTCAAATTTTGCTGTTGCGGCTCTATGAATGTCATGCTCTATCGGTTGGTCACAGAAAAAGCACAGTTTTTGAGTGGGGTCATTTATACTTGGCATAGTGAAATTAGACCTCAATCTAGATTTAACTGGTGACCTGAGATCCTCGCTGGATTCTAATTTCGTATTTCTTTTCACGGCGCGATCAACCCGAGTCCGGCTACAAAGATGCCAACAAGATTTGTGCCACCTAGCAGTTTTCTATGAGCGTCTCCGCAATTCCAGATCCATCATTCAACCTACATAGATCCAGGTATGGTGGAAGGGCATGGAGTTGCTGTAGCCTATCAAGGTTATCAGCTAATGACCTATAACTCGTAATCACATTGTCACGATTTGTGTTACTACATTGAGCTATGAGATGCTCCGTTGTGGACTGCTGGCAAATAACACACAGGGACCAGTTCGTGTGTGCTAAATCCACTGTTGGATCAGATATCAATTTCACTTTCTTTGACATATTGACTTGAATGCGAGAATATAATAGGCTATTGTCTCTGTCTATAAGCATAGCACAATACGCGTGTGCGTGATTGCTATGCAGCTATGTATTCTCCTGATATGTTTAAATACTTAGTGTGAGTTTAGAAAACTACAATAATTATATGGAAATCTGCAACGAAATAATGCTTGGCGAAGCGAGGGGCTGGCATACAATCACTTTTACTGGAGAACACGTGTAGACCAATTGTTTTGAGTAGCGAAAACTTGTTTCTAAAATGTTCGGCCCGGAACATGTGTGTACAAACGTTTAGCAATAATACTACTAATTTACAAATGTTACAACAACAACGACGACGACGACGACCACCACCACCACCACCACCACAACAACAACAACAACAACAACAACAACAACAACAACAATAATAATAATAATAATATATTTTTCAGCATGTTTATCTATTTAGAGTATTGTAATGGGTAAAATCATAACCAATGACCCAAGAAACCCTTAATTTGACATCAATTCCAGCCCTCTACTCCATCTAGAACTTGAGTAATGCAGATTTTCCGCTGGGAAGGCGGCCATTTTGAATCCGCCATTTTGAATGGGTTCCCTTGGTAGAATCACATGGCACCGCATCTAATTATGTTCAGCATACCGTAAACCACATATATGCCAAATTTCATGCTTTCTGCCAGAATGGAACATCTTGCCTCAAATTTGTTACATATCCGCCCCACTAACCGTAATAGCATCAGATCTCAGCAACATAATTTACAAAATTAACGCAATGCCATTTCGATTATGCAACATAATAAGGTAACAAATTTCATGAATATTTTGAAAGCAATTGTTGCGCGAGGATGTCTAATAAACAACAACCATAGCGATAACAGATTTATTTTGTAAATTACGAAGCACATGGCCTATCTATCTATGCTTTAGCACAAACAGCTTTCAGCAATATAATTTACAAAACATTCACCAGTAGACTATCTACTTCGAAATTTTGTACATAATGCTGAATCGTAATTAGCGATCATTTTGGAATGTTGTTACTACAAGCACTTTCCTGAAATAGTGAGCGACGGCTTCTAGCAACAGCATTACAATAAATGAACACTACCTACCTGAGGCATGGAACGAATGAAGACTGACGTAGTATGAAACAGAGGCACTCAAATCAATGCATTACAAGTCTGCAACAGGCAACCGAAACAACGGCAGAACGGCGATAGCGGACAAACTTCTAATCAAGTATATGACAAACGATTTAGCTGTCACTATCCATGCAAATATAAGGTATATATACATGCTGTAAATTGACAAATTTGCATTTCAAGCACAGACACGGTAAGACCGTCAGAAACAAACTACTGCAATTATGCAAATTAAGAATACAATGGAAAAGGTACGCATACCGTACCAAATTTGGATACAGATAATTCAAAGATATTACCTGACCGATTGCTCATTAGAATGACAACGCCTGTACCAACCAGGTACGCGAAAATAATGAGCTAGCAGAACGAAGTGACCTGAACCCGCACAATCTACGATAAATAAAATAGCTATGTACAAACTCGGATGGGTAGGTAGGAGGAATAATTAAAGTTCCCATTTACTGAGAAAACCAAAATGTGACAGATAGATGATAGATAGATGAATGGATGAATGGACGGACGGACGGACGGACGGACAGGCGGACGGACAGACTGACGGACGGACGGACGGATGGATGGATAAAATATACCTTCTGATTACAGCATTTTATGGCAAAATATTGCCATTTAATGACCATCTTAGGTGTATTCAAATGAATTTTATATCCAAAGTATGTTACTATGTTTCACATGCAAGCTGGTGTCCAGAAACCCTATTTTAAGATTTTAGATTACTCAAATATGTTGTCTGAGAGCAAAGATAGGCCAAAATATCGATATTTGGCGGCCATATTTGATTTATGCAAATTAGGCATAGTTCCCCATGAGGGATTTCTTGGGACTTTTAGTATGGTGTTCTATGAACCTCATAGAAATGCACTGTGGTAAAAAAAATTGTGTTGCAAGTTGAGTGAAACACATAGATAGATTTCCTGGACTATATGACTGTTCGGATGGAACATGAGTCGGTTTAATTTATGCATGGAACATGCGCAACCATGACGCAAATGCATCACTGTCGTGTGAAGCTCTAAACATCCCTCAGTATTCAATACATCTATTATTACTTAGGCGTGTAAATGCCCCATAAACCAATTATACACACACACACACACACACACACACACACACACACACACACACACACACACACACACATGCGCGCACGCTCGTGTGGATGACCGCACGAACGCATACATAGCATCACGATTCTATCTTGTATCAAAGATGACGGCTAAATTGTCATTGTTATTGCGACACGATAGTGGTATGTACCAAAACTTATCATCACTCATAATTTCCTAAACATGTCATAGCTAGCCATCACTGATTTGTCCTCGTGATTGTGATATATGTCACAGCTGACCACCACTGATTGGTCATCGTAATAGTGTTATATATGTCACAGCTGGCCATCACTGATTGGTCCTCGTGATAGTGGTATCTATGTCATAGCTGGTCATCACTGATTGGTCCTCGTAATTGTGGTATATATGTCATAGCTGGCCATTACTGATTGCTCCTCGTAATTGTGGCATATATGTCATAGCTGGCCATCACTGATCAGTTCTCGTGATAGTGGTATATATGTCATAGCTGCCCATCAATAATTAGCTCTCGTGATCGTTGTATATATGTCATAGCTAACCATCCCTGGGCAATGGACACACCCCTCCATGACATATAAACTGCACAAATGGACACTACCATAATAGATATCACTTACTCAATGACATGGGAGGTATTTCCATTTGTTATCCGGAGAAACCTAACGATTTGCAAAATGAAATAGATCATATTTTTTATCCACTTGCATGTTCAAAACGATTTGTGGATATTATCCATTCAACCACCCGCCTTTCTAACTGTCTGTTCATCACAAATTCTACCAAATCTGTAACATAAGTTACGCGTACAATTGCGTATTGGATGATGTCATCTCTGCGTGCGTGCGTGCGAGCGTGCGTGCGTGTGTGTGCTTGGTGTGTGGGGGTGGGGTAGGGTGGCGTTGGGGGTATCGTGTGTCAAATGATAGTCTTTGAAGCATGTGTGATTTGCAATTGTGTGGTTTGGACGGCGCGTTCTTGTTTGTATTTAAAATACAAGCGTGTTTCTATATGACCGTTGAATATGAACATGGAATGCGCGTTGTTAATTTAGATTAATAATCAAGACGACGATACACATATTATTCTTGCTAGAATATTCCTACCAACCGCTGTCAGGAAATATAAGTGTAGTCTACGCACATGACGTGATGTGCTGTATGTAACAGAAGCTGTCCTGACGATCAGAAAAATGCTCAAGTTATGTACAGGGAAATGCGGCTCATAAATATGAATAGGCAATTTTAACTTATTTCATGGTAGATGGATTCGAAACCAGAGTTCTCTTCGTGAACTCGTCCCCATATCCTTAGGCCAAAGCACAATTAATTTAAACGCGAATTGTAATTCTGCTGATACTTCGCTATTTGTGATTGCGAATATTGTCCGTGCTGAGATGGAAACGACGTTATCGTATCGATTATGTCCTTAGGATCTGATACGTGTATGTTTTCTAAAGCGGATGTGAGGTCGGCATAAGAGGGAACTCTAGCATCAATGTGCACATCAGGACAACAATGATTAGAAGCTAGTACTTTTCTGGTGTGAGAGTAACTTTTGGTATTAAGCATTTCAAGTAGATCGATCTGATGTGACAGATTGAAACTCCGAATTGCAATGGAAAAAATTGGATCAATAACATTGAAGACTGGATATATAAAGTGAAATGAAAGATGCAAACGCATGATGCATGACGAGGGATTATTTCGGGGCCTGGGGCTGGGCAGATGGAATCGCCATAGTCAGTGTTAACTGTATCAGCAAGGCGTCAATTTATCGAAAGTCACATGACAGTATGCGTATGCTGTATCAGAATGTATTCATGGCTAATCACGTGATATGCGACATGAGGCATGCTTCCGTTTGTGTACAGATACTTCTTTTCTAATGAGACAATCTATGCTCACTATCCAATACAGGTATATTTCTATTAAATATGTGAACTTTCTTATATGCATAGTATTCATTTACCCATCTAAAAACCCTCTGATGTACACATTTGAAAGCCCTCTGATTTACACATCTAAAAGCCATCTGATTTACACATCTAAAAGCCCTCTAATTTACACATCTAAAAACCCTCTGATGTACACATCTAAACGCCCACTGATTTACACATCTAAAAGCCCTCTGATTTACACATCTGAAAGCCCTCTGATTTACACATCTAAAAGGCCCCTGATGTACACACCTAAAAGCCCTTTGATTTACGCATCTGATAGCCCTCTGAGTTATACATCTGAAAGCCCTCTGATTTACACATCTGAAAGCCCTCTGAAGTACACATCTAAAAGCCCTCTGAAGTACACATCTAAAAGCCCTCTGAAGTACACATCTAAAGGCACTCTAATGTACACATCTGAAAGCCCCCTGATTTACCCATCTGAAAGCCCTCTGATGCACACATCTGAAACCCCTCTGATTTACCCATCTAAAAACCCTCTGATTTACCCATCTAAAAGCCCTCTGATGTACACATCTGAAAGCCCTCTGATTTAGCCATCTGAAAGCCCTCTGATGCACACATCTAAAAGCCCTCTGATTTACCCATCTGAAAGCCCTCTGATTAACCCATCTGGAAGCACTCTGGTGTACACATCTAAAAGCCCTCTGATGTACACATCTCAAAGCCCTCTGATGTGCACATCTGAAAGCCCTCTGATTTAGCCATCTGAAAGCCCTCTGATGCACATATCTAAAAGCCCTCTGATTTACCCATCTGAAAACCCTCTGATTTACCCATATGAAAGTACTCTGGTGTACACATCTAAAACACCTCTGATGTACACATCTAAAAGCCCTCTGATTTACCCATCTGAAAGCCCTCTGATTTACCCATCTGAAAGCACTCTGGTGTACACATCTAAAAGCCCTCTGATGTACACATCTCAAAGCCCTCTGATGTACACATCTGAAAGCCCTCTGATTTAGCCATCTGAAAGCCCTCTGATGCACACATCTAAAAGCCCTCTGATTTACCCATCTGAAAGCCCTCTGATTTACCCATCTGAAAGCCCTCTGATTTACACATCTAAAAGCACTCTGGTGTACACATCTAAAAGCCCTCTAATTTACACATCTAAAAGCCCTCTGATGTACACATCTGAAAACCCTCTGATTTACCCATCTAAAAACTCTCTGATTTACTCATCTAAAAGCCCTTTGATGTACACATTTAAAAGCCCTCCCTCTGATGTACACATCTGAAAGCCCTCTGATTTACACATCTGAAAGCACTCTGGTGTACACATCTAAAAGCCCTCTGATGTACACATCTAAAAGCCCTCTGATGTACACATCTGAAAGCCCTCTGATTTAGCCATCTGAAAGCCATCTGATGCACACATCTAAACGCCCTCTGATTTACCCATCTGAAAGCCCTCTGATTTACACATTTGAACGCCCTCTGATTTACACATCTAAAGGCACTCTGATTTATACATCTAAATACACTCTGATGTACAGATCTGAAAGCCCTCTGGTGTACACATCTGACGGTATTGTGCTGTTCTGGCATCATTGTGATCTACACATCTGACAACAGTAGGGGTAGCTTACCTGATGTCAATGAAATGTACAAATCTTTCAGTTGTGTTATTTACCAATCTAACATTCTTGCATCAATAGACTTTGCACAGGCTGCTGCATATTAGATCATGCCCAGAATATGCATCTGTCACTTATGATTTCCACATATATTTTCTCAAGCTAATCTTAGAGGAAGAGGATGGACGTACAATCAACCTGGCCAATAATCCCATATCTTCCAAATAGATCAGTAATAATACTCCACCCTTCACTAATGTGATGCCACATTACAATGTCTTTTACTGATTACAATCTGACGGTCGTCTCAACGAGAACTATTTTGCTGCCCATGCCCTTAAGCTGATCATTTGCTTCCATTTCCTTTACCACAGCCGATGCATGTGTAGAAGTGTTCAGTTGATATTTAGATTTGGACATTTGCGTTATCTGGCACTTGCCAATGATACGGATTTCTCTCCTTGATTTTGACGAGAGGCGGTGTACTAGTTTAAGACTTTAAAACGGAAAGGCCGAATTCGAAAATTCGAGCAGTTTGAGGCAAATTGTATGGCAGCTGTTGCTTCCCATTACAACAAATCGTACCTGTCAAAGTATTGCCGATATAGTCACCAGCTTACCTGTATGGTTACCATAAAATCGAGACTTCAGAGTTCTAAGACTTAGGCATTGTGCGAGTTCAGGTCAAGCAGTAAGCTGCCTGCTATTAAGACTCTAGCCACTTTAGTATACTGTTTACAGGAAAATTATATTTAGCTTTTGAATGCTGTATTTACTGGACTCTAATGGTTACTGTGCGACTTATTTATTAAATGCGATTGAAATTGATCATCTGTCACCATAGATTTCCACATTTTGTGTCTCAAAGAGAAAGAATTCCTATAATCCAAACATAGATGTCCATTTCTGTTTGCCCAATCGTGCGACCCACATTTGCCTGATAATAGGGGTGACTCTCCAAAGCTTTTGTTTGACTTGCATGATTATCCAGATATAATTAAAATAATTAGCCATCCTATCTCTCTTAGTATACCAGTGGAAAATAGCTTTGTTTGTCTTGTCTTTCTGTTGTTGTAGCCTGAGTGTAATAAACGTGAAACTGAAAATCATAAGCTATTTATGCTATTTATACTTAGCATTTGCTTGGTAGAAGGATTAGAATATTGCCTCTTTTGTATATTACATGTGCCGCTGGATAGTACTTAATACTTTACCTTGCCCAGTAAATGGAAGCGGCCAGTGCGTGGGTACGTGCATGGGTGCGTGTGGTCGTACGGTCGTGCGTATGCGTGCGTGCGCGCAGCATTCGTTCTCTCGCTCGTTCGTCCGTTCGTTCGTTCTTTCGTGCGTGATTGTGTCCATGATATTAATAAACTAGGATTTTCATACTTTGAAACCGATCCAGGTAAAATAACCAGACCCGATCCAGATAAAAATGCTGGATCATGGAAACTACTAGTCCGATTTGACCATAATCTTAGCACAAGAAAGGACGTCTTTAGTTTCGTTCACGATTTTAATGCGATGTTAAGTAAATGGCCCTATCAGTTTATTCATGTGGTGAGCTGAGTAGACGTGTGAGTAATAGGTAGGTGGTATGTGGTGAAACTGTCTGCAGAATTGTCTGTATCATAACTCAGAAATAACAGCATGGCGTTGATCACTAACGTCGGGGGTATGAAGAGTCGCCAAATATTGAGAAAATAAGAAAGTTGTCATCACATAATTACATGTGCGATGACAAGCGAGAAATTGGACTCTGGTGGCTATATATATATACGGCAATCAACTATTCTGTGGGATTATTGGCACGTTTATGGATCGAGTCTTAATCTTAATCTCGGTAACGTTGTTTGTAGGCTCATACAGTACTTGCTACGCAATGGATGGATATGGATGGATATGGTGTGTACAAAATCCTACCAAGTCTGTATTTCAAAACATGTTTCAGTCTATGCTTTGTTACTATCATTTATCACTACATATTTGCTTCGATTTGCTCGTCTATGTCGACAGACTATATTACTAGGAGGAAACAATCAAATCCGCTCAAATCAAACGTTGCTTAGAAAGCATCCTCACAATCTTATCCATCCATCCATCCATCCATCCATCCATCCACCCACTCACCCACCCACCCACCCATCATATCAGGTTCTGAAAACAGTCAACTACGACGAAACCCATCACAGCAGAAAGCACTGCAACAATTTCTACGGAACGAAACCATCATATGTTAAGATTTTCGTATAATCACATTTAAGTCCACAATTTAACCCTCTAAAATTTAACAATTTTATTTTCAAGCATTTTGGTGTGAATATGCAGCTTTGAACACGCTGCCAAGGATTTCTTGTAAATTTGCAACACGAAATGAGTTCGGCCAACTCTTATCTGGGATTTACACATCTTACATGACTTGCATTCTATAATAAGATAACGATATTTGTATGTTGTCTGAAGCTGTCCAATATGTTCCATACAGGTCTAGTAAGCTAGTACGAATGTTGCATTGCCTGCATTTGTTTGATACTAAGCGGAAGTATAACTCACATTTATTATCATCGTGACGTCATTTGTTATCATCGTGACGTCCCATTAGTTCAGTATGTGTTGGAATCCCATCTAATCTATTGTCTTACGAGACAGAGCATTATCCTACAAGAAGATGAGTATTCTGATCCAAAATCCGGACTTCGTATTCCATGTAGATCTTTGAAACTAGAGGGAGATTTCTGTCTGACAGAACGAACTGAAGAAATGCACCCATGTGCGTGCCACCTCAAGTGCTTTCCTGCAGGAGCTGGTGTAATGTTTGGACACTGTGTTAGGGTTTGAATTGCACTATTCACAGCTTAACTAGATATGGACTGTGAATAGTACAATTCAACCATGACATTCCCAGATCAATGACTGCATTATCAGCGTGTCCTAGTAAGAAGGCTTTAGCAGTTCATTGACAGCAACTGTTAGTTTTAGAACTTCATTGACCTCACAACCAGGTCTAGAAACTCATAGCTGTGAGACATTAAAATATACAGTTCCAGGGCCCAAAAAGAGAAAGGGTAACAGACATGAACATGAAGACAGATATGGCATGGGTAATTCGCTGCTTAAGTTTCGAAAATGGCATAGCAATAAAAGATAAAACCAACGTTGTGGGAACACGGGCCGCGTTTAATTCTTTGCTCTCCTCTAATAACAGTTTGGCCAACGTTGACCTACTAGTGCCTTTGATCAGATCCCCTCCTACATACTATGGCATACTTACACTGGCCTCGTGAGAGCACGTGATATTACGATTCGGCTAATGGGAAAAGACACAGTTACTGTAATGACTCTTGATCCTCAGTTGTACGATATGGCAATGATTCTGTGGGTTGATAGAAAAGATATTATGCAGCAGTTTCTTTTTCGGCCAGCTGAAATTCATGTTATGTGTTTGGGCAATGGCTACATTGGGAAAATATGTGGAGGGAAGCGGAATTGATCAAGCGTGGTTAGAGGCTGGACTCTATTCACTTACAACTGTAACATACATTCTCAATGTGAAATACATGCATCGAGCATTAGACGCACACACCGTTACTTTAATTGTTCTATGCAATCTTTACTTTCAGCATTTCTTGGCAAGAGAACCCGAAGAACGGATATTCCTGAATGAATCATCTATTCATCTGGCAGAGCCAGAACAGAGATACCAGCAATACTGCAGGCGAAGGTCAATATCTCTGGATGGAACAACAATATGTCATACACACCAGTATGTGGCTGTTTGAGTTATAGCTGCAGCAACACATCTAATACGTGTGAACAATTGCACTCATCTGTAGTGAAAGACCTTGAAGATGCTGATTGAGATATCAACCCAATGGCCTGTAACTGTTTAATGCTGTAGTATATCGAATTGAACCTCACCATGTTGGCATCTACTATGAATGCCAACACTTTCCTAATTTTTAATATTAATCCGGTGTCTAATAGCAAAATGCATTGGAAGAAGTGTATTTGTCCATATATTTTAATACAATTAAAATTTATCGAGGGTGATAACTCTGGTTTGTCAAGGGGTACCATCTTCATTTTAGCAAGTGTAATATATATATATATATATATATATATATATATATATATATATATATATATATATATATATATATATATATATATATATATATATATATATATATATATATATATATATATATATATATATATATATATATATTGACAAGAGGAACATATCTGCCAAATTTGCTTGCAATCCATCTACAGATGTAGGAACTAGCCAATATTGTTTACAGCGACACATACAGATTGATGAAAAAACGGACGGGTTGCCATGGTAAAAGGTCATCTAGGGTGCAAAAAATTGCCATCGTATGTTTGCTCAACATTCACAATCTTGAGACACAAACTCAAGTAAAAGTTCACTTTTAACAAAAAAATCGCAAGAAATTACATAAGGACTTACACTTATAGGTTATGCTAAGTAACACGCTACACAGATACATAGCGAACATGTATCTACATACATCAGTGGCTGAGATTACAATGTCGGAGAAAACTATTTCTTAGAGCTTCTGCAAATAAAACATGTGCATAATAATAATAATAATAATAATAATAATAATAATAATAATAATAATAATAATAATAATAATTCCATTCTAGTGATTGTACATTATTAAGCTATTATTTTGTAAACAGCAAGAACAAACCAGCTTTACGCAGGACATGATCTTAAAACACGTCTCTAATCGTCCATCGGATGTACTAACCACAAGGCGCAACATAAATCACAATTTGTTCCGCAAGTTGGCGTTGATTGGAAGGAAATTGAATTTTATGCTACGAATACAAATGAACACTCCGTCAGCACGAGATATGTAGATGATATAGCGTGGGCTTACTAATTCGATCCCAGAGAAATATGTCTCGATTAATGATCATATTCACTACACAGTGTT
>JAVVLW010000415.1:0-20000 GCA_034401795.1 Chaetoderma sp. LZ-2023a
GACGACCGTGCAAACGAAATATCAGCTACCAACAGACCAATTCCGACAGTGTATTTGTACATGTAAACAGTTTAAAATTGTTTGATTTGGGACAAATATGGAGGCCTGGCACAAGCAAGTCCGTCTTTACATTGAAAAATAACGCATTGGCACAGGAATTTAATTACAAATTTCTTTGCCTAAATTTGTCCTATCGAGACCAAGTTTAGATTTACTTAGAGTGGTCCCCCCTTGAGATTAGTTGGGGTAAAGTGAATTAATCAGTAGGTCGCTTTAACAGGTAAAGGCTGGGATTGATCCTACATTATAGAGAAATCAGACACACGAATGCACACACATACACATACGCACGTACATACGCACGTACATACGCACGTACATACGCACGTACATACGCACGCACGCATCCGAACGAATGCACGCAATAATACATGCACACAGTAATACATGCACGAATGCACGCAATAATGCATGCATGAACGCATGCACGAACGGACGCACGAATGCATGCACGCACACACCCAGGCACTAATGTACTCACGAATTAATGCACCCACACCCACATACACACGCACACATACACCCACGCAAGTATAGATGCACACACGTACGGATGTACGAGCACACACCCATACACACATACGAACAAACGCCCGGACGCACGAACGAACGAACGAACGAACGAACGAACGAACGAACGAACGAACGCACGCACGCACGCACGCACGCACGCACGCACGCACGCACGCACGCACGCACGCACGCACGCACGCACGCACGCACGCACGCACGCACGCACTTTTGCAGACACAAAATTAAAAGATGTCCTACGGATATGATTTCATGTTGCCCCACCATTGATTTTGGTTGGGATTAGATTTATTTAAGAATAGGTAGGGAGGGATGAAACCTTGTCATTGTTATCAGGAACCATAAGGTCTAACTTTGATCTTACTAGCAAATCTTTCAGGTTTGGATTTCTATTGTAAGCTATTACTGGTCGTGCTTTGATCGGTTCCTTTAATTTAGATTGCAACTGTGAATATTCGTCTTTCATGGTTTTCGCTAATTCAACATTACGTCTATTGTATATGAGTTGAAATGGGATAATTTTGTTCTTTTGTGATATTCCCGAATCTACATTTATTCCAAATGGTGCTTTTGTTTGGAGTGTTCTAATCCAATGGCCCTCTCGGATTTTGCGAAACGAACTCGTTTCTTCCTCACTATCGAAGGTCGGAATCTGTTCTATTGGTATGATTTCAAAATGATGTTCAACTGAATGATCCGGAAGTTGGAAATGTTGAGCAATTGGCGTATCTGCTGAGGTGTTAATATCAGAAACGTGGCGTCTAGCACGCACTCTAAATGCATTTTTTGTTTCACCAACATACTGTTTCTGGCAAAGGGCACAATTGATCAAATAGACTACATTCTCAGAATCACAATGCATATTAGTTCGGATATGATATTCATTTTTAGTTTGAAAGCTCAGGAATGTTTGTTGGTTTACAATATAGTTGTTTACTTTGCATCTATATTTGTCGCATTTAGAAACTGAGTACCGTCAACCAATGGTTATAAATGCAATTAGCTGTTTCTTTCGTCCAATGGATTCTATCCTTCTCAACATGAAAATTCGCATCAGAAATTTTGGGGATGACCTTATCAACGTGGCAGTTGGACCTTGCTGATTCGTTGATACGCTTGAGACAGTACCTTTGCCTGTCTGACAAGCTATCAGAGAAGTTAATCTCAGCAAAGTGCAACTCCGCATTAGGGAAGGTGTTTTTAAATTCACGAGCCATGAACCGTAAATGGCTTGAGGCTTTGGTTGGATGCTCATTTTTGGAGTTGATGCCAATATTCAAGATGATCTTCTCCGGGCTAGGGCCATCCTGGTGTCGCATAGCCATTGTTCTGAAATGTGATAATGCGGCACCAGGATAGCACTCAACCTGGATGTCAGGATGGACATCTAAATCAATTCGGGCTAGATTAGAGGACCCTATCATCAGAATCTTTTTGGTGATTCTGGGGATCCTCCACAGGCCCTTGCTATGCGATTGATGACGGTACTTAGCAAACTTCCTGTCAGACAGGTTACTATTATTCTCCATAGGAGGGAGAGGAGGTGGAGACAATTTATTTCCAAAATTTTGCCTACCCCATTTCAATGCTATGCCTTTGGCTCTGTCTAGATCAAGAATTACATTAGATTCGGCCACTTTTACCTCTGCCTTTAATTTGTCCAATTTGCTTCGATAATGTTTGATTAAATTTTCTAAGCAGCTATGAGCCCAAATTTGGTTTATCATGCTGGTCGATTTAACAAATTCGTCATCTCGTAAGGCAGGGCAGAAAAACGAGTTCATCTCCTCCATTTTCATGCTGAGAGATTTCGGGAGAGAGTCTGATGCCAAATGCTCTCGTAAAAGACCATAGTGATGCAAGCATTGCAACACATGGAAGTACATCTTAACCAGTCTCTGAAAGGCCTGAACAGACTGGTTAGGAGCACTTTTGGTTGAAGAAAAGTTGGACGCTGGGTTGCCAGATTTGCGTCCTTTACCTACTGGGCCATTGAAATTCTTGGCCATTTTAGAACGTAATCAAATTTCTACAGATTTATGTCAAATTTAGTCAGAAAAGTTCAAAAAAGTTAACTTCGCATCAGAAATTTTGGGGATGACCTTATCAACGTGGCAGTTGGACCTTGCTGATTCGTTGATACGCTTGAGACAGTACCTTTGCCTGTCTGACAAGCTATCAGAGAAGTTAATCTCAGCAAAGTGCAACTCCGCATTAGGGAAGGTGTTTTTAAATTCACGAGCCATGAACCGTAAATGGCTTGAGGCTTTGGTTGGATGCTCATTTTTGGAGTTGATGCCAATATTCAAGATGATCTTCTCCGGGCTAGGGCCATCCTGGTGTCGCATAGCCATTGTTCTGAAATGTGATAATGCGGCACCAGGATAGCACTCAACCTGGATGTCAGGATGGACATCTAAATCAATTCGGGCTAGATTAGAGGACCCTATCATCAGAATCTTTTTGGTGATTCTGGGGATCCTCCACAGGCCCTTGCTATGCGATTGATGACGGTACTTAGCAAACTTCCTGTCAGACAGGTTACTATTATTCTCCATAGGAGGGAGAGGAGGTGGAGACAGAAGAAGAGGAGCAGAAGAAGGTGCGTGAGGAGAAGAGAGATGAAGCGTAGGAGGAAGAGGAGGAGGAGGGATGGAGAGAGGAGATGCAAGAGGAGAAGATTGAGTATGAGGAGCAAGAGGCGGGATTGAGAGAGGAGATGCATAAAGAGAAGAAGGTTGAGGAGGAAGAGGAGGAGGCGGGATTGAGAGAGGAGATGCATGAAGAGAAGAAGTTTGAGGAGGAAGAGGAGGAGGCGGGATTGAGAGAGGAGAAGGAGGAAGAGGAGAAGATCGAGTCAGAAGGTGGCGAGGAGAAGATAGTGGAAGAGATGAGGAAGAGTTGCTAGGTGGTAGATTGGGGGAACAGTGAGTAACAACCCGACAACGGCGCACAGGAGGAGAATTTGTCTTTGGGAGAGCCGGCCATGACTCTGTTACATCATCAACACCAGGTGCTGGTGTTGGTGATGTATACAGATTCGTCCGCTTGGAAGTGGTAGGCGAGGGTGTGAAGGTAGTTGGTGACCGTTGTCGTTTGTTAGTCATTGTTGAATGATAACCTGAACCTGTACTCGGTGTGGCCGCCGGTGTTGGTAGAGACATCACTCTATTTTGCTTATCACTAGCTATTTCTGCCAAAAATTTCCAAAAATTTGTGATTGTCGTTGTGGCCAATTTATTTCCAAAATTTTGCCTACCCCATTTCAATGCTATGCCTTTGGCTCTGTCTAGATCAAGAATTACATTAGATTCGGCCACTTTTACCTCTGCCTTTAATTTGTCCAATTTGCTTCGATAATGGTTGATTAAATTTTCTAAGCAGCTATGAGCCCAAATTTGGTTTATCATGCTGGTCGATTTCAAAAATTCGTCATCTCGTAAGGCAGGGCAGAAAAACGAGTTCATCTCCTCCATTTTCATGCTGAGAGATTTCGGGAGAGAGTCTGATGCCAAATGCTCTCGTAAAAGACCATAGTGATGCAAGCATTGCAACACATGGAAGTACATCTTAACCAGTCTCTGAAAGGCCTGAACAGACTGGTTAGGAGCACTTTTGGTTGAAGAAAAGTTGGACGCTGGGTTGCCAGATTTGCGTCCTTTACCCACTGGGCCGTTGAAATTCTTGGCCATTTTAGAACGTAATCAAATTTCTACAGATTTATGTCAAATTTAGTCAGAAAAGTTCAAAAAAGTTAACTACCAAATATTAACTAGAGCGATATGTGTTGAAACAATTTAGAGACTGAAAAATAAGAACAATTAATACAAGATTATTATATATATATAAAATTAAAGCTTACACTGTCAGTTGCTGGAGCGCTTTCGACGTAATGGTCTTCGTCATGCAGCGAAAAAACTGGTCTAATGGCAACTGATAATTCTTACATATTTATAGGAGAATTACTACAATGGTGACTACTGATTAACTATTAATTCAGTCTCTCCACAAAAGATCAAACTAAACCCGAAGACCTGCTTTAGATCAATGTGCGCCTTTGGCGCTACTGAAGTCAAACAGCTAATACAAAAGGCGTGATTGCTTAATTATATCGAGCTTATCTAACTGTAGCATGGGTTAGTACGCCGGTTCGTTTCAGGCGATTAAGGTGTGAGAATAACAATGAGGGCTATTTGGTCAGTCATTAGATCAAATGCTGCCGAGATATGTTTAATCATGGCGGCGGAGAGTAATTTACTTGTTGTTTGAGTACTGCAAGGGACAGGTTTCCTGAATAAAGATTATTAAAACAAATTCTGACAAGTTATACAGTTATTTGATCTTGGCGAATCGGTTCACTCAGTCATTACAAAGCGTTGATTACTTCTTTGTAATAAGTTGGCGTTGCCGTGTGTTCGAAAATAGGAACAAATTTGGACAGTTAGGAGTTATACAGTTTTTTGATCTGGGCAAATCGGTTCACTCAGTCATTACAAAGCATTGATTACTTCTTTGTAATAAGTTGGTGTTGCCCTGTGTTCGAAAATAGGAATAAACAAATAGTTTTGAGCAGGTCTTTCTGACATAGGATGATCCATTGTGGATTGACTGAATGTTGTTGGTCTAGTGAGATTCCTTCTAAAGAGAGGTGGTTGTAAGTCACAGGTTGTTTGAGCTTTGTAAGCTTATATGTCCAACAACCCATGCACTCATTCACCCGCCCAGACACCAGCATATTAATCCATCCATCAGTCCATCCTGCCATCCACCTAAACAAATACTTGATTAAGGGGAGAACAGATTTGTAAACTGATAGACAGACACCCGGTGGGTGACTAGACGACTGAACAAATGAATAGGCAAATGGGTGAAAGCTACAATTTCATTTCCGAATTTGGTTTAATTTATTCACTTAGTCATTGCAAAGCGCTAATTGCTTCTTTGCAATGAGTTGGTGCGGCTGTTGAAAATATAAGAATAAAATACGGCAGGTGGTTGCGGAAGAGAGGTGGTTTGTACCTTTACAAACATATATGTCCAAACAATCCATGCACCCACCCGGCCACCCACCCAGTAATCCATCCATCAGTCCATCCACATAGACAATCAATTGATGTCTGGGAGGCACAGACCAGTAAACCAATAGAGAGGCCAAGGACAGGTGACAGGATGAGTGAACAGATAGGTGGATGAACGAACGAATGAATGAATGAATAAACGCACATATGAACGCATGCACGCACATACGCACGGACGCCCGCACGGACGCCCGCCCGCCCGAACGAACGAACGAACGAACGAACGAACGAACGAACGAACGAACGCATGGACGATTGCACGTATGGACGACCGTGCAAACGAAATATCAGCTACCAACAGACCAATTCCGACAGTGTATTTGTACATGTAAACAGTTTAAAATTGTTTGATTTGGGACAAATATGGAGGCCTGGCACAAGCAAGTCCGTCTTTACATTGAAAAATAACGCATTGGCACAGGAATTTAATTACAAATTTCTTTGCCTAAATTTGTCCTATCGAGACCAAGTTTAGATTTACTTAGAGTGGTCCCCCCTTGAGATTAGTTGGGGTAAAGTGAATTAATCAGTAGGTCGCTTTAACAGGTAAAGGCTGGGATTGATCCTACATTATAGAGAAATCAGACACACGAATGCACACACATACACATACGCACGTACATACGCACGTACATACGCACGTACATACGCACGTACATACGCACGCACGCACGCACGCACGCACGCACGCACGCATCTGAACGAATGCACGCAATAATACATGCACACAGTAATACATGCACGAATGCACGCAATAATGCATGCATGAACGCATGCACGAACGGACGCACGAATGCATGCACGCACACACCCAGGCACTAATGTACTCACGAATTAATGCACCCACACCCACATACACACGCACACATACACCCACGCAAGTATAGATGCACACACGTACGGATGTACGAGCACACACCCATACACACATACGAACAAACGCCCGGACGCACGAACGAACGAACGAACGAACGAACGAACGAACGAACGAACGAACGAACGAACGAACGAACGCACGCACGCACGCACGCACGCACGCACGCACTTTTGCAGACACAAAATTAAAAGATGTCCTACGGATATGATTTCATGTTGCCCCACCATTGATTTTGGTTGGGATTAGATTTATTTAAGAATAGGTAGGGAGGGATGAAACCTTGTCATTGTTATCAGGAACCATAAGGTCTAACTTTGATCTTACTAGCAAATCTTTCAGGTTTGGATTTCTATTGTAAGCTATTACTGGTCGTGCTTTGATCGGTTCCTTTAATTTAGATTGCAACTGTGAATATTCGTCTTTCATGGTTTTCGCTAATTCAACATTACGTCTATTGTATATGAGTTGAAATGGGATAATTTTGTTCTTTTGTGATATTCCCGAATCTACATTTATTCCAAATGGTGCTTTTGTTTGGAGTGTTCTAATCCAATGGCCCTCTCGGATTTTGCGAAACGAACTCGTTTCTTCCTCACTATCGAAGGTCGGAATCTGTTCTATTGGCATGATTTCAAAATGATGTTCAACTGAATGATCCGGAAGTTGGAAATGTTGAGCAATTGGCGTATCTGCTGAGGTGTTAATATCAGAAACGTGGCGTCTAGCACGCACTCTAAATGCATTTTTTGTTTCACCAACATACTGTTTCTGGCAAAGGGCACAATTGATCAAATAGACTACATTCTCAGAATCACAATGCATATTAGTTCGGATATGATATTCATTTTTAGTTTGAAAGCTCAGGAATGTTTGTTGGTTTACAATATAGTTGTTTACTTTGCATCTATATTTGTCGCATTTAGAAACTGATCCATCGCACATGATTGGTTTATTGTGTTTAATTTGGACAGGTTCAAACTCGGGTCCGCTATGAGGTTTTAGATTTTCAAGCTCATTGATGGTGTCTGCTTTAATTTTTCGAAGAAAACGGGCTGAATAGCCTCGTGCTTTCAAAGCATCAAACAGAGTAGAGCATGCACTATTCAGATTTTGCCTGTTGCTAGAGTTTCGAAAAAATCTTATGATTTGCGATTTGATCAAACCTTTAAATGTGTGTGGAGGATGAAATGATTTTTTGTGAAGCAGCTGATGTGAGTCTGTTGGCTTAAAGAATACTTTATATTCTAATTTTCCAGAGGAATCAAATTGAGGACCCTTATAGATCGTGACATCTAAAAAGTCAACCGATGTTCCACTAATAGTAGCTTTTAGCTTGATGTTTGAATCTTGGTTATTTAAAATGCGAAAAAATTCCCAAAAGTCTTCTTCTGAATGTTGCCAAACTATGAAGATGTCATCTAGATATCTGAGGTAAAGAAGAGGCTTTTTGGTTGATTTGTTCAGTGCCTCCACTTCCCACTCCGCAACATAAATCGTGGCAAAATTTGGGCTGAATCGTTTACCCATTGCGCATCCACAGATTTGAAGGTAATTTTCACCATTAAATTGGAAATCGTTTCCTTTAAGACTTAGCTCTAATAATTTTAGAATTTCCGTGTCTGGTCGATCTGGATCAGGAAATTTGACAAAAGAATTCTTAATAGCATTGACTCCAGCATCAATATCTATATTGGTATACATAGCATCTATGTCTAATGTGACTAAATATGCATCTTTCGGAACTGACAATTTGGATAACTTTGAAAGAAAGTGTTCAGTGTTCTTGAGAAAGCTCTTGTGTCTATTAGCAATGGGCTTTAAATAGTAATCAATATATTCTGAAATGCCATAAGACTCACTGCCACAGTCTGAAATGATGGGTCGTCCAGGAGGTGTCAATGGATCTAACCAGGTGCTGATAGGTTTATGGATTTTAGGCAAGATATAAAATGTCCGATTTTGTGGATTATTCTCACCTAGCAGATACTTTAGCTGTTTCTTATCGATGTACTTATCTGTATGCAATGAATTAAGTATTTCAATGAAATTTTGTCGGTTTTGAGGCCAAATTAAATTATCAAGTTTTCTGTAATGCCTGGTGTTAGTTAACTGCCTTTCGGCCTCGCGGATGTAGTTTTCTCTAGACATAATCACAGTTGCTGAACCTTTATCGGCTGGTTTTATAATAATATTTTGATTTCTACGTAATTTGTTGATAGCCTGTTGTTCGAGAAATGAAAGGTTTTGCTTATTGTTTGTAACTGGCAATGATCTGGCTATACCAGCAACCGTTTTTATGGTTGCTTTAACATTGTCATCAACTAGCCTATCTGGAGGGTCCCAACCGGATTTTCCAGTGAATGGTTTTGACTCTCCATTTAAATTTCGAAAATGATGGGCTATTTTTACTGAATGACCAAAATTAGCTACTTCAATAAGACCTGTGTCTAAAAGCAAATCTAATCCTGTTTTTGGTTTTGGAGTTGGTATAAAAGTAAGACCACGATCGAGAATTGATTTTTCAGATGGTGAGAGATCATAGTCAGCTGCTAAATTGACAAGGTTTGTTCCTAATCCTATGTTAGGGGAGCTATTGCCTTGACCCACATTTAGTTTAAACTAAGTACCGTCAACCAATGGTTATAAATACAATTAGCTGTTTCTTTCGTCCAATGGATTCTATCCTTCTCAACATGAAAATTCGCATCAGAAATTTTGGGGATGACCTTATCAACGTGGCAGTTGGACCTTGCTGATTCGTTGATACGCTTGAGACAGTACCTTTGCCTGTCTGACAAGCTATCAGAGAAGTTAATCTCAGCAAAGTGCAACTCCGCATTAGGGAAGGTGTTTTTAAATTCACGAGCCATGAACCGTAAATGGCTTGAGGCTTTGGTTGGATGCTCATTTTTGGAGTTGATGCCAATATTCAAGATGATCTTCTCCGGGCTAGGGCCATCCTGGTGTCGCATAGCCATTGTTCTGAAATGTGATAATGCGGCACCAGGATAGCACTCAACCTGGATGTCAGGATGGACATCTAAATCAATTCGGGCTAGATTAGAGGACCCTATCATCAGAATCTTTTTGGTGATTCTGGGGATCCTCCACAGGCCCTTGCTATGCGATTGATGACGGTACTTAGCAAACTTCCTGTCAGACAGGTTACTATTATTCTCCATAGGAGGGAGAGGAGGTGGAGACAGAAGAAGAGGAGCAGAAGAAGGTGCGTGAGGAGAAGAGAGATGAAGCGTAGGAGGAAGAGGAGGAGGAGGGATGGAGAGAGGAGATGCAAGAGGAGAAGATTGAGTATGAGGAGCAAGAGGCGGGATTGAGAGAGGAGATGCATAAAGAGAAGAAGGTTGAGGAGGAAGAGGAGGAGGCGGGATTGAGAGAGGAGATGCATGAAGAGAAGAAGTTTGAGGAGGAAGAGGAGGAGGCGGGATTGAGAGAGGAGAAGGAGGAAGAGGAGAAGATCGAGTCAGAAGGTGGCGAGGAGAAGATAGTGGAAGAGATGAGGAAGAGTTGCTAGGTGGTAGATTGGGGGAACAGTGAGTAACAACCCGACAACGGCGCACAGGAGGAGAATTTGTCTTTGGGAGAGCCGGCCATGACTCTGTTACATCATCAACACCAGGTGCTGGTGTTGGTGATGTATACAGATTCGTCCGCTTGGAAGTGGTAGGCGAGGGTGTGAAGGTAGTTGGTGACCGTTGTCGTTTGTTAGTCATTGTTGAATGATAACCTGAACCTGTACTCGGTGTGGCCGCCGGTGTTGGTAGAGACATCACTCTATTTTGCTTATCACTAGCTATTTCTGCCAAAAATTTCCAAAAATTTGTGATTGTCGTTGTGGCCAATTTATTTCCAAAATTTTGCCTACCCCATTTCAATGCTATGCCTTTGGCTCTGTCTAGATCAAGAATTACATTAGATTCGGCCACTTTTACCTCTGCCTTTAATTTGTCCAATTTGCTTCGATAATGTTTGATTAAATTTTCTAAGCAGCTATGAGCCCAAATTTGGTTTATCATGCTGGTCGATTTCAAAAATTCGTCATCTCGTAAGGCAGGGCAGAAAAACGAGTTCATCTCCTCCATTTTCATGCTGAGAGATTTCGGGAGAGAGTCTGATGCCAAATGCTCTCGTAAAAGACCATAGTGATGCAAGCATTGCAACACATGGAAGTACATCTTAACCAGTCTCTGAAAGGCCTGAACAGACTGGTTAGGAGCACTTTTGGTTGAAGAAAAGTTGGACGCTGGGTTGCCAGATTTGCGTCCTTTACCCACTGGGCCGTTGAAATTCTTGGCCATTTTAGAACGTAATCAAATTTCTACAGATTTATGTCAAATTTAGTCAGAAAAGTTCAAAAAAGTTAACTACCAAATATTAACTAGAGCGATATGTGTTGAAACAATTTAGAGACTGAAAAATAAGAACAATTAATACAAGATTATTATATATATATAAAATTAAAGCTTACACTGTCAGTTGCTGGAGCGCTTTCGACGTAATGGTCTTCGTCATGCAGCGAAAAAACTGGTCTAATGGCAACTGATAATTCTTACATATTTATAGGAGAATTACTACAATGGTGACTACTGATTAACTATTAATTCAGTCTCTCCACAAAAGATCAAACTAAACCCGAAGACCTGCTTTAGATCAATGTGCGCCTTTGGCGCTACTGAAGTCAAACAGCTAATACAAAAGGCGTGATTGCTTAATTATATCGAGCTTATCTAACTGTAGCATGGGTTAGTACGCCGGTTCGTTTCAGGCGATTAAGGTGTGAGAATAACAATGAGGGCTATTTGGTCAGTCATTAGATCAAATGCTGCCGAGATATGTTTAATCATGGCGGCGGAGAGTAATTTACTTGTTGTTTGAGTACTGCAAGGGACAGGTTTCCTGAATAAAGATTATTAAAACAAATTCTGACAAGTTATACAGTTATTTGATCTTGGCGAATCGGTTCACTCAGTCATTACAAAGCGTTGATTACTTCTTTGTAATAAGTTGGCGTTGCCGTGTGTTCGAAAATAGGAACAAATTTGGACAGTTAGGAGTTATACAGTTTTTTGATCTGGGCAAATCGGTTCACTCAGTCATTACAAAGCATTGATTACTTCTTTGTAATAAGTTGGTGTTGCCCTGTGTTCGAAAATAGGAATAAACAAATAGTTTTGAGCAGGTCTTTCTGACATAGGATGATCCATTGTGGATTGACTGAATGTTGTTGGTCTAGTGAGATTCCTTCTAAAGAGAGGTGGTTGTAAGTCACAGGTTGTTTGAGCTTTGTAAGCTTATATGTCCAACAACCCATGCACTCATTCACCCGCCCAGACACCAGCATATTAATCCATCCATCAGTCCATCCTGCCATCCACCTAAACAAATACTTGATTAAGGGGAGAACAGATTTGTAAACTGATAGACAGACACCCGGTGGGTGACTAGACGACTGAACAAATGAATAGGCAAATGGGTGAAAGCTACAATTTCATTTCCGAATTTGGTTTAATTTATTCACTTAGTCATTGCAAAGCGCTAATTGCTTCTTTGCAATGAGTTGGTGCGGCTGTTGAAAATATAAGAATAAAATACGGCAGGTGGTTGCGGAAGAGAGGTGGTTTGTACCTTTACAAACATATATGTCCAAACAATCCATGCACCCACCCGGCCACCCACCCAGTAATCCATCCATCAGTCCATCCACATAGACAATCAATTGATGTCTGGGAGGCACAGACCAGTAAACCAATAGAGAGGCCAAGGACAGGTGACAGGATGAGTGAACAGATAGGTGGATGAACGAACGAATGAATGAATGAATAAACGCACATATGAACGCATGCACGCACATACGCACGGACGCCCGCACGGACGCCCGCCCGCGAACGAACGAACGAACGAACGAACGAACGAACGAACGAACGAACGAACGAACGCATGGACGATTGCACGTATGGACGACCGTGCAAACGAAATATCAGCTACCAACAGACCAATTCCGACAGTGTATTTGTACATGTAAACAGTTTAAAATTGTTTGATTTGGGACAAATATGGAGGCCTGGCACAAGCAAGTCCGTCTTTACATTGAAAAATAACGCATTGGCACAGGAATTTAATTACAAATTTCTTTGCCTAAATTTGTCCTATCGAGACCAAGTTTAGATTTACTTAGAGTGGTCCCCCCTTGAGATTAGTTGGGGTAAAGTGAATTAATCAGTAGGTCGCTTTAACAGGTAAAGGCTGGGATTGATCCTACATTATAGAGAAATCAGACACACGAATGCACACACATACACATACGCACGTACATACGCACGTACATACGCACGCACGCACGCACGCACGCACGCATCTGAACGAATGCACGCAATAATACATGCACACAGTAATACATGCACGAATGCACGCAATAATGCATGCATGAACGCATGCACGAACGGACGCACGAATGCATGCACGCACACACCCAGGCACTAATGTACTCACGAATTAATGCACCCACACCCACATACACACGCACACATACACCCACGCAAGTATAGATGCACACACGTACGGATGTACGAGCACACACCCATACACACATACGAACAAACGCCCGGACGCACGAACGAACGAACGAACGAACGAACGAACGAACGAACGCACGCACGCACGCACGCACGCACGCACGCACGCACGCACGCACGCACGCACGCACGCACGCACGCACGCACGCACGCACGCACGCACGCACTTTTGCAGACACAAAATTAAAAGATGTCCTACGGATATGATTTCATGTTGCCCCACCATTGATTTTGGTTGGGATTAGATTTATTTAAGAATAGGTAGGGAGGGATGAAACCTTGTCATTGTTATCAGGAACCATAAGGTCTAACTTTGATCTTACTAGCAAATCTTTCAGGTTTGGATTTCTATTGTAAGCTATTACTGGTCGTGCTTTGATCGGTTCCTTTAATTTAGATTGCAACTGTGAATATTCGTCTTTCATGGTTTTCGCTAATTCAACATTACGTCTATTGTATATGAGTTGAAATGGGATAATTTTGTTCTTTTGTGATATTCCCGAATCTACATTTATTCCAAATGGTGCTTTTGTTTGGAGTGTTCTAATCCAATGGCCCTCTCGGATTTTGCGAAACGAACTCGTTTCTTCCTCACTATCGAAGGTCGGAATCTGTTCTATTGGCATGATTTCAAAATGATGTTCAACTGAATGATCCGGAAGTTGGAAATGTTGAGCAATTGGCGTATCTGCTGAGGTGTTAATATCAGAAACGTGGCGTCTAGCACGCACTCTAAATGCATTTTTTGTTTCACCAACATACTGTTTCTGGCAAAGGGCACAATTGATCAAATAGACTACATTCTCAGAATCACAATGCATATTAGTTCGGATATGATATTCATTTTTAGTTTGAAAGCTCAGGAATGTTTGTTGGTTTACAATATAGTTGTTTACTTTGCATCTATATTTGTCGCATTTAGAAACTGATCCATCGCACATGATTGGTTTATTGTGTTTAATTTGGACAGGTTCAAACTCGGGTCCGCTATGAGGTTTTAGATTTTCAAGCTCATTGATGGTGTCTGCTTTAATTTTTCGAAGAAAACGGGCTGAATAGCCTCGTGCTTTCAAAGCATCAAACAGAGTAGAGCATGCACTATTCAGATTTTGCCTGTTGCTAGAGTTTCGAAAAAATCTTATGATTTGCGATTTGATCAAACCTTTAAATGTGTGTGGAGGATGAAATGATTTTTTGTGAAGCAGCTGATGTGAGTCTGTTGGCTTAAAGAATACTTTATATTCTAATTTTCCAGAGGAATCAAATTGAGGACCCTTATAGATCGTGACATCTAAAAAGTCAACCGATGTTCCACTAATAGTAGCTTTTAGCTTGATGTTTGAATCTTGGTTATTTAAAATGCGAAAAAATTCCCAAAAGTCTTCTTCTGAATGTTGCCAAACTATGAAGATGTCATCTAGATATCTGAGGTAAAGAAGAGGCTTTTTGGTTGATTTGTTCAGTGCCTCCACTTCCCACTCCGCAACATAAATCGTGGCAAAATTTGGGCTGAATCGTTTACCCATTGCGCATCCACAGATTTGAAGGTAATTTTCACCATTAAATTGGAAATCGTTTCCTTTAAGACTTAGCTCTAATAATTTTAGAATTTCCGTGTCTGGTCGATCTGGATCAGGAAATTTGACAAAAGAATTCTTAATAGCATTGACTCCAGCATCAATATCTATATTGGTATACATAGCATCTATGTCTAATGTGACTAAATATGCATCTTTCGGAACTGACAATTTGGATAACTTTGAAAGAAAGTGTTCAGTGTTCTTGAGAAAGCTCTTGTGTCTATTAGCAATGGGCTTTAAATAGTAATCAATATATTCTGAAATGCCATAAGACTCACTGCCACAGTCTGAAATGATGGGTCGTCCAGGAGGTGTCAATGGATCTAACCAGGTGCTGATAGGTTTATGGATTTTAGGCAAGATATAAAATGTCCGATTTTGTGGATTATTCTCACCTAGCAGATACTTTAGCTGTTTCTTATCGATGTACTTATCTGTATGCAATGAATTAAGTATTTCAATGAAATTTTGTCGGTTTTGAGGCCAAATTAAATTATCAAGTTTTCTGTAATGCCTGGTGTTAGTTAACTGCCTTTCGGCCTCGCGGATGTAGTTTTCTCTAGACATAATCACAGTTGCTGAACCTTTATCGGCTGGTTTTATAATAATATTTTGATTTCTACGTAATTTGTTGATAGCCTGTTGTTCGAGAAATGAAAGGTTTTGCTTATTGTTTGTAACTGGCAATGATCTGGCTATACCAGCAACCGTTTTTATGGTTGCTTTAACATTGTCATCAACTAGCCTATCTGGAGGGTCCCAACCGGATTTTCCAGTGAATGGTTTTGACTCTCCATTTAAATTTCGAAAATGATGGGCTATTTTTACTGAATGACCAAAATTAGCTACTTCAATAAGACCTGTGTCTAAAAGCAAATCTAATCCTGTTTTTGGTTTTGGAGTTGGTATAAAAGTAAGACCACGATCGAGAATTGATTTTTCAGATGGTGAGAGATCATAGTCAGCTGCTAAATTGACAAGGTTTGTTCCTAATCCTATGTTAGGGGAGCTATTGCCTTGACCCACATTTAGTTTAAACTAAGTACCGTCAACCAATGGTTATAAATACAATTAGCTGTTTCTTTCGTCCAATGGATTCTATCCTTCTCAACATGAAAATTCGCATCAGAAATTTTGGGGATGACCTTATCAACGTGGCAGTTGGACCTTGCTGATTCGTTGATACGCTTGAGACAGTACCTTTGCCTGTCTGACAAGCTATCAGAGAAGTTAATCTCAGCAAAGTGCAACTCCGCATTAGGGAAGGTGTTTTTAAATTCACGAGCCATGAACCGTAAATGGCTTGAGGCTTTGGTTGGATGCTCATTTTTGGAGTTGATGCCAATATTCAAGATGATCTTCTCCGGGCTAGGGCCATCCTGGTGTCGCATAGCCATTGTTCTGAAATGTGATAATGCGGCACCAGGATAGCACTCAACCTGGATGTCAGGATGGACATCTAAATCAATTCGGGCTAGATTAGAGGACCCTATCATCAGAATCTTTTTGGTGATTCTGGGGATCCTCCACAGGCCCTTGCTATGCGATTGATGACGGTACTTAGCAAACTTCCTGTCAGACAGGTTACTATTATTCTCCATAGGAGGGAGAGGAGGTGGAGACAGAAGAAGAGGAGCAGAAGAAGGTGCGTGAGGAGAAGAGAGATGAAGCGTAGGAGGAAGAGGAGGAGGAGGGATGGAGAGAGGAGATGCAAGAGGAGAAGATTGAGTATGAGGAGCAAGAGGCGGGATTGAGAGAGGAGATGCATAAAGAGAAGAAGGTTGAGGAGGAAGAGGAGGAGGCGGGATTGAGAGAGGAGATGCATGAAGAGAAGAAGTTTGAGGAGGAAGAGGAGGAGGCGGGATTGAGAGAGGAGAAGGAGGAAGAGGAGAAGATCGAGTCAGAAGGTGGCGAGGAGAAGATAGTGGAAGAGATGAGGAAGAGTTGCTAGGTGGTAGATTGGGGGAACAGTGAGTAACAACCCGACAACGGCGCACAGGAGGAGAATTTGTCTTTGGGAGAGCCGGCCATGACTCTGTTACATCATCAACACCAGGTGCTGGTGTTGGTGATGTATACAGATTCGTCCGCTTGGAAGTGGTAGGCGAGGGTGTGAAGGTAGTTGGTGACCGTTGTCGTTTGTTAGTCATTGTTGAATGATAACCTGAACCTGTACTCGGTGTGGCCGCCGGTGTTGGTAGAGACATCACTCTATTTTGCTTATCACTAGCTATTTCTGCCAAAAATTTCCAAAAATTTGTGATTGTCGTTGTGGCCAATTTATTTCCAAAATTTTGCCTACCCCATTTCAATGCTATGCCTTTGGCTCTGTCTAGATCAAGAATTACATTAGATTCGGCCACTTTTACCTCTGCCTTTAATTTGTCCAATTTGCTTCGATAATGGTTGATTAAATTTTCTAAGCAGCTATGAGCCCAAATTTGGTTTATCATGCTGGTCGATTTCAAAAATTCGTCATCTCGTAAGGCAGGGCAGAAAAACGAGTTCATCTCCTCCATTTTCATGCTGAGAGATTTCGGGAGAGAGTCTGATGCCAAATGCTCTCGTAAAAGACCATAGTGATGCAAGCATTGCAACACATGGAAGTACATCTTAACCAGTCTCTGAAAGGCCTGAACAGACTGGTTAGGAGCACTTTTGGTTGAAGAAAAGTTGGACGCTGGGTTGCCAGATTTGCGTCCTTTACCCACTGGGCCGTTGAAATTCTTGGCCATTTTAGAACGTAATCAAATTTCTACAGATTTATGTCAAATTTAGTCAGAAAAGTTCAAAAAAGTTAACTACCAAATATTAACTAGAGCGATATGTGTTGAAACAATTTAGAGACTGAAAAATAAGAACAATTAATACAAGATTATTATATATATATAAAATTAAAGCTTACACTGTCAGTTGCTGGAGCGCTTTCGACGTAATGGTCTTCGTCATGCAGCGAAAAAACTGGTCTAATGGCAACTGATAATTCTTACATATTTATAGGAGAATTACTACAATGGTGACTACTGATTAACTATTAATTCAGTCTCTCCACAAAAGATCAAACTAAACCCGAAGACCTGCTTTAGATCAATGTGCGCCTTTGGCGCTACTGAAGTCAAACAGCTAATACAAAAGGCGTGATTGCTTAATTATATCGAGCTTATCTAACTGTAGCATGGGTTAGTACGCCGGTTCGTTTCAGGCGATTAAGGTGTGAGAATAACAATGAGGGCTATTTGGTCAGTCATTAGATCAAATGCTGCCGAGATATGTTTAATCATGGCGGCGGAGAGTAATTTACTTGTTGTTTGAGTACTGCAAGGGACAGGTTTCCTGAATAAAGATTATTAAAACAAATTCTGACAAGTTATACAGTTATTTGATCTTGGCGAATCGGTTCACTCAGTCATTACAAAGCGTTGATTACTTCTTTGTAATAAGTTGGCGTTGCCGTGTGTTCGAAAATAGGAACAAATTTGGACAGTTAGGAGTTATACAGTTTTTTGATCTGGGCAAATCGGTTCACTCAGTCATTACAAAGCATTGATTACTTCTTTGTAATAAGTTGGTGTTGCCCTGTGTTCGAAAATAGGAATAAACAAATAGTTTTGAGCAGGTCTTTCTGACATAGGATGATCCATTGTGGATTGACTGAATGTTGTTGGTCTAGTGAGATTCCTTCTAAAGAGAGGTGGTTGTAAGTCACAGGTTGTTTGAGCTTTGTAAGCTTATATGTCCAACAACCCATGCACTCATTCACCCGCCCAGACACCAGCATATTAATCCATCCATCAGTCCATCCTGCCATCCACCTAAACAAATACTTGATTAAGGGGAGAACAGATTTGTAAACTGATAGACAGACACCCGGTGGGTGACTAGACGACTGAACAAATGAATAGGCAAATGGGTGAAAGCTACAATTTCATTTCCGAATTTGGTTTAATTTATTCACTTAGTCATTGCAAAGCGCTAATTGCTTCTTTGCAATGAGTTGGTGCGGCTGTTGAAAATATAAGAATAAAATACGGCAGGTGGTTGCGGAAGAGAGGTGGTTTGTACCTTTACAAACATATATGTCCAAACAATCCATGCACCCACCCGGCCACCCACCCAGTAATCCATCCATCAGTCCATCCACATAGACAATCAATTGATGTCTGGGAGGCACAGACCAGTAAACCAATAGAGAGGCCAAGGACAGGTGACAGGATGAGTGAACAGATAGGTGGATGAACGAACGAATGAATGAATGAATAAACGCACATATGAACGCATGCACGCACATACGCACGGACGCCCGCACGGACGCCCGCCCGCCCGCCCGTCCGCCCGCCCGCCCGCCCGCCCGCCCGCCCGCCCGCCCGCCCGCCCGCCCGCCCGAACGAACGAACGAACGAACGAACGAACGAACGAACGAACGAACTGTCTGTCTGTCTGTCTGTCTGTCTGTCTGTCTGTCTGTCTGTCTGTCTGTCTGTCTGTCTGTCTGTCTGTCTGTCTGTCTGTCTGTCTGTCTGTCTGTCTGTCTGTCTGTCTGTCTGTCTGTCTGTCTGTCTGTCTGTCTGTCTGTCTGTCTGTCTGTCTGTCTGTCTGTCTGTCTGTCTGTCTGTCTGTCTGTCTGTCTGTCTGTCTGTCTGTCTGTCTGTCTGTCTGTCTGTCTGTCTGTCTGTCTGTCTGTCTGTCTGTCTGTCTGTCTGTCTGTCTGTCAGTGTCTGTCTGTCCACAGCTGTTTCTTATAAACTACGGATCGATTTAGTTCAAATTTTAAATATACGTATACAATATATGATTAATTAGAAAAACACGAGCTTTTTCCAGATTATTATCTGAATCCTGATCAAATTTTTTCTAGTCTGTGTTTTTCGAAAGGGTTTATAATATATAATTGTTTTTGTGTGATACTTATTTTGATAATGATATTCACGCTTTAATCCCGATTACTCCAAAGCTATGGGATTCCTAGATTACCGTGACACCATTTATTTTGTTACAATATTAGATCAGTTGCGGACAGACAGAAAAAGCAACTTCATTTGGGCGTATCTAACAAAATTAGAGGCAGGAAAACAAGCACGCTAATTATAGAAAATAGCACAAATTTGGAAAATGATATTAAATGTCAAATGTCAATATTCTATGTAGTGTTTTATATGTAGATCCAGTGTCCTTACGTGGTTCCTTTTAATAATTATATTTTTAAATTCATATTCACATACATACAACTAGCAGATACTCTTGATTAGCCGTTTATCTGTAACGTACATATGCGTTTATATATCCA